>JAYJMB010009288.1:30822-50554 GCA_036873735.1 Pouteria campechiana
CTACAATCAACATTTAAAGCACAAGGTTCATGCAGCCACATGCCGAGCGGCCCATGCACAATGATTGGAGGCATTTATTCACTGGCTTCCACCCATTTTTTTTCTACCACATAATGTGCCAATCAAGTCAAGAAAACATTTACAATACCGTTTGTGAATCCATTCAACACCACTAACGCTACCAATATATGAGTTCCATGCAACTTAAGTCTCACACTACAACAAAAATCACTATACGAAGCCAAGCAAATGCATTCATTTTTTATTTTTCTGCATATAATACTAAATGTAACTAATGTTTACTGTATTTGATATCATATGTAGTCATTTAAGATTGGTTGCATATAATAGTAAGTGCACCCAACATTTGGCTGAGCATAACACTAAATACAGGTAATATTGTTTGCATTTGATGTTATATGTAACTATTTTTTTGCCGCATATAATACTAAAGCAGCTAAATGTTGGTTACATTTGATATTATATGCAGTCAATTAGAATTAGTTATATATAATAGTACATGTAGTCAATATTTGGCTACATATAACATAAAGATGTAGCTAACATTTTGGTTTTGTTTAGTGTTATACACAGTCATTTATTGTTGACTGCATATAAAACTAAATGCAGCTAAATTTTGATTGCGTATACTCTCATATGCAGCCATTTATATGACTACATGTACTATTATATGTTTTAAAAGTTTTGCCGCATATAACATCAAATGCAACCATACATGTCACCACGTTTAATCATCCATATAGCTAAAAAATATAATATATGTAGTAGATCTATATATCATATTTTGTCAAAAAAAATATTATACACAAAAGCAATAACAACTTCGATGTGTGGTTTGCATTTGCTTGTCCTTTGAAGCTGACATAAAATCTCGTGTAATGTTTTTTGACCCTACTTGACTTACCTGCATTGACATCTGAAAAAGGGCATGCATCAACAATAAATTGATAAATTTAGGATAAACTATCCCTTTTGTATAAATTAAGCAGACAATCATAAATTTTAATTAATATAAATCCATCAACCAAATAAATTAAACCCACAAACACACCCATTAAAGATGCATTCTAACAAATCATTTAACCATATGTGTTTACGTATATCAAAACGCTACATTGTACTCAAATGAAACATGAAAGCTTTTTCCTTGATGATCGGTGACTACAATTAGCATTTAAAGCGCTGGTTCATGCAGCCCCATCCAATGCCACCCATGCACAATGATTGGAGGCATTTATTCAAACCCACCACCCACTTCACCTACAATGGCTCCCACCCATTTTTTTTTTACCACATCATGTCTTAATCAGGTCAAGAAAACATTTACGATACCACTTGTGATTGCATTCAACACAAGTAACACTACCAATAGGTGAGTTCCATGCCACTCAAGTTTCACACTATAACAAAAATCACTATATGAAGCCATTTTTTATTTTGCTGCGTATAACACCAAATGCAACCAATGTTGGTTATATTTAATAATATATATAGCCATTTAGGGTTGATTGGATATAATAGTATATGCACCCAATATTTGGCTATTTATAATACTAAATATAGCCAATATTGGTTTCATTTGATATTATACGTAGCCAATTAAAGTTGATTACATATAATAGTATATGCAATCAACATTTGGCTGCATATAATATCAAATGTAGTTAACATTTTGGCTGTGTTTGGTGTTATATGCAGTTATTTATTGTTAGGTACATATAAAACTAAATTAACCAAATTATAGTTACATATACTATTATACACAACCAATTATATGGCTGCATATACTAGTATATGTTTTTAAAGTTATGCCGCATATTACAACAAATGCACCCATACATGTCACCACATTTAATCATATATATAACTAAAAAAGTATAATATATGTAGTAGATTTATATATCATATTTTGTCGCAAATAATATTATACACTAAAAGCAATAATTTGCAATACTTTTTAGCATAAACAACAATATAATTAAAATTAATTCTCTAGAGACATCAAAAATCACTTTATGCAATGACTTTTATGGAGTCACTTTTGATCTTGTGGAATATAAATGTTTGCTACATATAATAATATATGTTGCTAATTATTGGTCATAACATATAATATATAATGTAGCATAATTTTTAATAAATGCAAATAACTTTGGTTGTATATAATATTTAAAGTAGTCATAGGGTCGTCTGCATATAAGCATTTAATATTATATGCAGCTGACCCTATAATTGCGTATAATAGCTAATGTGGCCAAAGTTGGTGTGTATAACCTCAGACTTTACATATATTTTCCACTAATGTATGTCCAAGAATTTGGGAAGTATGGATGTGCCTGTCTTTATGAATGTAGGATCCAAGTAATAGAGGACGTATGGCAGAGAATTTAGAACAGAGACAAAGATGAGACGCTAGGGATGAAAACTAGATATTTTTGTTAACAATCTCACCAGAGACACTTCTCCCACTATCCCACATTTACCTCCTAATTAGACTAATAACATCATACACGTAGAACTTGTGTGCCACCACACTAAGAATGAACACCATAAATCTACAAATTTTTTAGCATAAAATGGGAAGTTGCTAATTATGATAAAATCAATTGAATGTATTCAGGTGATGGTTGTTGCTTGACAGAGTAACAGAATAACTTTTGAAAATACTGCTAGTTTCTACTTAGCCTGAATGAAGAATTTTTTATTTCAGCGGGGACTTAAATAAGCACATTCAATGAATGAATGCCCACTGTTTTTAAATAAGCATACTAAAAACTGCCAAATGCTTACTAGTAGGAACTATATACCAACTGGCAAGATGACAACATCATGGCAGCCAATGCCCCATATTTCAGACAAGATTGGCGGAGTGTTTCATCGCAAGACAAATGTTTGAGTATTAGATAATTAAGAACAATTAAGTAGACGGTATGAAGCATATGGATTTCAATGATTTCATTGCGCATTTTGGAACCAATGATTGCCAAACATGCCATCTTTCTCTGACTAAACTTGAGATAGATTGGGGGTGAGAGAGATTCTTGTACTCCATCGACTTATGGCTTTTGGCATTGTAGCATCATTGATAAGTTGTAAAGGCCTTCTAAGCACTTGTGGCTGTTTCACAATACAGAGGTCATAAGGCCGACCGCTTAATGAATCGATTTTCAAAAGGACACCCCCTTGAATTTTGATCAAATTGGGACCACAGAAATATGGATTTAATCAGTGCAATGCAGTTATTTTTACTAAAAACTTACTTGACAATCATGAGGCATGATGCTCTTCAAGTTTCCCGACTTGGGTGGCTCTCAATGCAGTTCTTGATGGAGGGTGGGACGAGTTTTGCTGCTATTTGATGCAGAGAGATTGATTGGGTTTTGATCAGTGTACGAAGAGGAATTTAACCGAGTTGGAATGAAGAAGATTTCTGTTGGCCGAACATATGGGAGGAGACGAGGCGTGCATTTAGAGTGAGTTTGAAAAAAAATGGTCGGTGTAATATGTGCCGCATGGTGCAGCTAAGCCCAAACTAGCGCTGTTGCGCTATGGGTTCTACCCAAAATGAGCGTTTTCAGTGCTGCTACGCTGAAGCAAGCGCTTGCATCAGCGCTAATTGTCCAAATAATTTCCAGCGTGCTGACCGCTGCTGCGCTATTTTGATGTGCCCATTTTCAGCGTGGTGAGCAGTGCTGCGCCCAAACCGGCCATGCCATGTCAACAGTTTAACTTAATACAATTAGTATATTAAATCAATTTGTTTATTAATTTTAACTTAATACAACTTGAACTAAACTTCATATATGGATTTATAAAATCTAATAAATTTATTATAATCTAGTATTTTAATTGTAACATCCACTTCTTTTACTTGCTTTAATTCATTATTTAATTGAGGATAATTTTAATCTTTGAAAATTAGTGGTCCATGTCGTTTTGCTTTTTCATTTTTCACATGCACACATTGTGATATGATTTAAATCAACCATCATAATTGATGAGACTAATTTATTTAAGTAAGATATTGAAAAGTATTTCAACAAAAAGATTCATAATTGTCTGAACAGTTTTAAAAGTAGATGATATCATGAATTTGTGTTTAGTATTAGTGAAGCTTTCCGCTTAAGTTTAACAAGCAATGCCATAAAATCAAAATTTCGTCAAGCTTTGATTTGATTTATTTAACTTTCGAGTTAATATAAAATTTAGTTAAAGGTCAATATTATTCAACTCATTTCAACTCTAAAACACAGTAGTGCCTCGGCCAATAATTGGGTCGATTAACTCATTGAATATTAAACAAGGCATCATTTATTTTTGTTGAATGTTTATTAACTTAATGGATTTTCATATTTTATCATTTAATTAAATAAATTATCAATTAATAAAAAATCTAAAAATCAAATTAGACAAACTGAATTTAAGTTCAAACTTTAATGTGAAATTTAACCCAAAATTCAATTTCTACACGATTTATAAGTTGAAAGTTACGATTGAAACTTTAGAAATAACATTAATTGAGTCCAACTGGGGTTATTTCCCATCCAACCCCAATTGCATTCCTAATAGTTGGTTTTAGAAATTTAATTATTGCAAAAATTAACAAACTCACTTTATTTTTATTTATTTAAGTGAGATAAATGGTTAAAATAGGTTAAATTATATGCATATCTTAAAGGAAAGTAAGGGCATCTTATTTTGAAGCCTCTCCCCCTCTTCCCTTTTTTAACCCGTTCCCGCCTCTGCCCGCCAGATGGAGTACCGCGAGGGTTGCTTGCAGACTGTCTTCCAAGAGAGGATTGCAGGCATGCTTCCAGCGGCAACAAACCTAAGGACACCGACTGTCATTGACGACGACAACATCATTGCTTTTGTCACTTTAGACACTACTCCATCGAAATTTCAATGTTTTTCATTTTGCTTCAAAGGGCACCTGGATCTCATCTCCTTTGTTGTAATTCTATTGGTATTTTATGATCAAAAAGTTTCAGTTGATTCTTTTCTACAGTGATCTGCAGTTCTTGTCGTTGCAATGGAGTGCTGAGCATTAGTGTCAAGTAGGATTCACTATCAACTTTAGCTCCAAACCAAATCATGCATATGGTGTGCCTTGGATTGTGCCTTGGTGTCCAATTGCAAAAGTTATTATGCGATGGTGGATGGGTTTCTCTTTTCTATTTGTCATGTATTATTAATGGAGCTTTGGCTAGATCTGTGTAGGAACTATAATGATTTGCGTGTATTTGATCTGAATCGAATCAAAGTGAAGATTCTTTTGTTCTCTCATACAAAGTTGTTACTTTGATTTGATTTTTTTTCCAGCTATTGCTAAAACTGTTTCTGTGATTGTGCATTGTACTGGCAAGAAATAAATGGCAAGCCTGGATGCATGTTGCCAAGTGCTGGGAGTAAATTTGAGTTTTTTGTCCGTCAAGATGAGGCAAGTACACTAGAAATACTTTAAATTAAATCAGTTCCATCTAATTATGTGTTATATTGGCTCTATTCATGGCTTTTTAGTTCTGTTTGCCACTGCATTTTTATTGCATGCTTCATTCATCTGCCAGGGAATTTTTTAAGACCAATAGTGCCTATTGGGGATTTGTTTCTATGTTATGCACCACCTGCAGATTCGCTGCTCAGTTTGTCCTCCTAGTCTAGATCTAACCTCTCCAATCAGAGCACCATGCCTTCGCAGAGCAGATAAAGTTTCCTTTTCTTTTCATTCTCTTAGAGCTAATCATCAAAACGACTAACTTGTAATTGAAGGCATCTAATTACCTTTAATCTGGAACAATTTTGCTGTTTTTGAAAGGATCTAATTAGTATATCCAACATGCATGAGTTGAGATATCATAGTTTGATTTTGTTTATTAACTTCCGAAAACATAAAAAAGTTGCATTTTATTTCTTTGTTTCTTTGTTTCTGAAATTCGATGAAACGAAGAAGAATCATAGGCTCGTTGGTTACAGGAGATAATCGAGATTTTTTTCAGCAAACTTAGCATTAGATTCAAAATTTCAATAATTTAAGAGGATTCATGTACCATATTGTAAAAATTTGGATGGAGGAATAATAAAACTCAAGAAAAAATGTAATATGTGACTTGAACATAGAGGCATATTTGACTTGAACAACACGCACGCACACGAATTATTCATCCATTGCATAAAAGATATTGAAAATGAAAGTAAGAACCTGTCTTTAAATTAACAAAACATATGTTTGAATGATATTTTTTTCATGACTTGATGGTATGAGACAAAAAAGCATTACGCTTCTATGCCTTAATATTTCTTTACATGACTTGATGGTATGAGGCAAAAAAGCATTCGTGACTTGTTGGTGTGAGACTAAAAATCATATGTTTCTAAAGTCATATTTCTTTCCATTTTGATTTCTTACTTTTATGCTTTAATATATGAATCATGTTGATTAATCTTATAAACATGACTGTCTTACAATGAGAATGGTCAAGATATTTGAGCATATATATGAAGATGATAACTTGAATGGGTCATAATTATAAACTTTTTTATCTTTTTTTTATAAGTTTCGACATGTGAGTGACCCTCATATTTTATCAAACATGTATTTCATTTTGGTAGATTAAAACTGATGCTTATCCAAAATATGTTTGCCATATTTGACTAATTAATGAGCATCTTATTATCATTTGAACAACAATTGTAGGTTTGTACTTTATAATTATCATTTATTTTTGATTTATGGTGTTTAATCAACTATTCATGCAAGAATAGGCATTATAATAATTATGATTTAAAAGTGAAATATAGCCAAATAGTTTATTGCATATATATTGTAGTATAAAATTTTAGTCAAAATATATATTTGCATTTTTCACAAATGCGACCAATTTTTGGTTGCCTTTGTGACTAAGTATACCAACCAAATATTTGGCTGCATATGATTATATGCAATTGAAAATTTAGCTATGTATAGGCTAAATGCAACCAAATAATTAGTTACATATAATTATAGCCAAATATTTGGTTGTGCATAAACTAGATTCTGCTAAAAATTTGGCTACATATAAAGTAAACGCAACAAAAAATTTGGTTGTAATTAAGCTAAATGCAGTCAAACAACTAGTTGTATATAGTTAATTGTAGAAATTTTTTTGGCTAAGTATAAACAAATGTAGTCAAATAGTTGGCTATGTATAAAGTAAACGTAGCCAAAATTTTGGCTACTTATAACTATATACAACCAAAATTTTGGCTGCGTTTATTTTATATACAACCAATTAAAAATAAATGCATTATGTTAAATGTTTCAAGGCATATGCAACAAGGTGACAACCATTTTTTTGGCTGTATTTAACTAAATACAACCAAATTTTAACTAAATGCAGCTAAAATGTTGGTTGCATTAGGTGAATTTTGTCGTAGTATTAGTGTATCTAAACACTATGTACTCACCATGTAAGTATTTTGTTAAAATTTGATTGGCCTGAGAAGTCTTGCAATTCCCAAAAGTAGTAGTAAGATTTACAATTTATGAAGTATACTAACTAATTTTCATTCCAATAAATGCTTCAAACAACAAAATATCAGGAGATAAGATAAAGTAAAATACCATCAAATATGAAAGCATTTATTGTTAGGATAATTTCTTTTATGAAAATCATCACATATATCTTAAAAACATTCATGTTTCATCATCAAGAATTAATAAATAAATAAGTAAAAGTGTACCTAAATCCATAATTACTAACTGCTATTTAGAGCTGTGTGGTTGACCTTTTGGATTAACATGTGTTCTCCTAAGAGAACCCTTTAGCTTTTCTCTTAGTTTTCTTTCTATGGATGGGATGCTAAAAAGAATGAAAGTAATACACATATGATCTAGGGATCATAACCACTATATATAGATAACTTATGTGTTATCTTTTGGTATTTCTATTTTAGCCCATCATAAAAATAGAAATTACCCTTAAGTCTCTACGTATTAAAAGCTCATACCCTATTAGATATATTAAATCCTAAATTACTCAAACCTTAACAGATTACTTTAAGTGAGATTAATCTTATATGACAGTCCATAATATATAATTATCCACATATAAATCCAACGTTCGATTTGTGATTCAACATTTATACCTCTCATGTGCAAGATGCATAGGTCCCATCGAATGTTGCATTCATAGTAGGGAAGAGATTGCCCATTTATTTTCTAAGGACTCAAATAATGTGGTCCACGGGTTTAAGTGGTTGCAAGCAAGTCCATATTCGTATAAAATTGGCTTCTTTGCAATCAATTACAAACTATGCAATTCATGTCAAAGAGTGACTTCCAATTACAACTTAGCATTAATTTAACTTACTATAATTATTTCAAATATTAATTATTTTTTTAATATAAAAATTAGACAAATAAATTTCTCACAAGATACATAACAAGATAAAATTGTACCCCATGCGAATATCTTTACTATTAAAATTATTTTTAAGTACCAAGTAACTCTAAGAAGTTAAATATATTCTTTTTATTAGATAAATACAAAATAAAACTTTTCACAAAAAAGAATCATATAATAAATTATTTAATAAACCATTAATTTTATTATTCTTTTAGTCCTGTGAGGCTCACCATATATTTTATATGGATATTTTTATATTCAATAAATAAATGATATTTAAATTTTTTTGATATGTTAAATTAATCTTTAAAGTATAATAACAAGCACCTTTTCAAAGTTAAGGGTGCAACTCGTGTCACTTGGGATCACATTAGAGTCAATCCTAGCTTTAACACAAGGTCTCAAATCTCAACCTTAACCTAACCTTATTTCTTAAACTTCAACCCTAACTTTAACTCAATTGATTGGGTTCAAGTTAAATTCAGGTTAAAAATTATGTGGGAATTCTAGTGGGAATTTGGGTAGACATAATTTGCACTTCTTAAATTTTAATAAATGCCAAATCAAATATTTGGTAATGAAAACCTAATATATCCAAACAATTCGAAGTTGATAGAGAAATTGGAGTGGAAGTACTTGTGGACAGCAAGGGCTGATAAGTCAAGTTTGTGAGAAAGGATGCATTGTCGACTAAAAACTAGGAAGAGAAGAAAACATATCAAGCTATGAGTTGATGACGTTACTAATTATTGGATCAGCCTTTGTTATTATCACGCCCCGGTTCAATGGATAATATAATTAAATGTCATTCCCAAATTTAAGGGTAAATCTCCCAAAATCTATCACATAAGATGAGGCATAACCAAAAAAGCAATCACAATAACTCATAAATAGGGGAAAGTATATAAAAATACTATACAATCTATAATATGGTCAAGTACAATCCTTCCATTCAAAAGTGAAATACAACAACCGTTCTTTAAAAATCACTATCATAGAAAATTTTGCCACATTTATCCCCATTATGACTAATGTCCTTCACAAGCGACATTATTCGTAAAAAAAAGTAATAATATTAGGGTGAGTTACAACAATTAAGTAATATAAGTATAGTTAGTACATGTGATAAGATGCTAGTCACATCATATCACATATCATAAACTGTCTGGTTTTACTGACCACTACATCAATTTAGAGAAATACATCCCATTCATTTTATGTTGCTCATTCAAACCTCTTTATCTGACCATTATCTTGTTAGATCAATGCCTCAGATCATATCCTGACTGGTTTAATAGACCACAACATCACATCTAGGGAGTTATATTACCTTCTTTTATAGTTATCCACTAAAACTTCATGATCTAGCCACCATTTGGACGATTCGGTCACAATTTAGATAATCTGACCCTTCTATTGGATCTAGAATGTCCAAAAATCTCAAGATCAACTATATGATCATTCAGATTGGAGATCATGAGGTTCAGAAATCAATAAATCAAATTTGATCATTCATCTCCATATTATCTAATCATCTTTTGAACAATTTGGTCCTTTCAGATTAAAAATATCCAAAAGCCTCAAGATTAACTATCTAATCATCTAAATTGGAGATCGTAGGGTCCATAAAATAATAAATCAAATATGGTTACCTTTTAAACAATGTGACCCTTCCATTAGATCTATAATGTCCCCAAACTCCAAAATGGACTCTATGATCATCCAAATTGGAGATTAGATGGTCCAAATTAGTCAAAATGAATTCTGACCGTCCATATGCCTTATTGAACCTACCACTAGACGTTGGTGTCGACGCACTTAGGTTGCCGTCGATGGAGTTCGCACGGGCTGAGCACCTAGGCCAGCACGCTTGGGCTTGCTGTTAGTTGGGCTCACTGCTGGGCTTAAGCCCACTGTTGGACGCCATCGTTGCTTTGTCGTTGTCACTTGATGCCGATGATTAATTGCATAAAAATCTGTTTGCAAATCACATAAAATAAATTTTATAATATATTTCTTAGTCCATCTATATAACATGATTAATTGTATACATCTCAACTAAATAGTTTATACATATCTAATTAATAATCTGATTTAGTATAATAATCACATATGAAACTTAGATATATCTATCTACTTACCTAGCTGAAAATTTACGAAGGAAAATACAGAAAACAGACTTATCTTTCTCCTTCTCTCTCTCTCTCTCTCTCTCCTGTGACGTCTTCCTCTATCCCTCAATCTCTTCCTCTTATATTAGGGGCACAATCATGCTCCTCCAACGGTAAGGAAAAAGTTGTCGTGCAACCACCTTAATCATGCATTTGCATACTAAGTGCCCAACATGCATTTAAAGGGGTGTTGAATAATGCATGCATATAACTAAGCTTTCAATAATGAGAACTCGGGCTATCATAATTATTATTCTAAAGTAGGTATTCCACTCAACAAAGATGAGTGACTGCTGTAGGATTTGGGTGTTGCCAATAATGATCTTGATGTCTTACTATTATTTTAGGAAAAAGAAAGAAACAAAAAACAAGGGTGGGAGCTTGAGATGGAGTGATAATGAGAGATGGAGACAGCTAGAAACGTAGTTAAATTAATATTTTCAGACTAAGTTAAAACTCAAAAATACACTAAATATTCGTTATCTTTTGCAAAAAAAATCACCATAGAAATAAAGGTGATCCAAAACTAACAAAATTGTGATGTGATTTTTTTTTAATCATTGAAATTGTTTTGTGACTTTAAAGATCTACATTGCATTATACACGCAATTTAACTTATTAAATATATATTATTATTATAAAAAATACTTTTCTTATCACATAAATATGGTCATACGACAAATTTAATAGTAGATCATAAATTTTTATGGTTATTACTTTGCGTAGCCTACCTAGATATTTTGTATGAATGATTTTTAAGATTAAAGACAAATACTTTTATAAATCTTGCATGCATTTTATTAAGTTTAGTATAGTAGAACATTTTGGGGCTAATCTAATGGTTTCCGCGAAATCTAGCACCTGTCCATCATGAGATGAGAGATTGGCTTTATTCGTAACTGTCTTTTGGATGTTGTCACGGCTTGAGAATACAAATGGCACAGAAATCTAGTTGGAAAAGTAAAACCTGTAATAACAGAATTTGAAATAGAGTAAAATTAATTAGGAGAGGATTTCAGAGGCGAAACAGGAGCTTTACTCATATGGTTAACAAGCAAGCCAAGGGTGGAATATCATATCCCAAGCTTGTATTGAAACTATGTAAAACGTTTAAAAGACGAGCCATCAAATGTCAGACACTTGTTCAATAGACTTGAGAAATCGAACATGAAGTTGGCGGTGGGCAAGACATTCATGAACAAAATGAAAATCAATTTTAATTTATTTGGTATGAGCATGAAAGATTGATTGGCAATAAGATAGAGAGCCAAAATGTTGTTGCATTAAAGGATAGGTGGACATAATACGAAAATACCAAGTTCTTGTAACAGTGATTGATTCCAAATTAATGCAGTAGTGACATTAGCCAGAGCTTTATATTCAGTGTGAGAATGGACAACAGTGTACTACTTTTTGAAACTCCATGATATTAAATTAGGATCAAGAAATATGCCAAACCCACTGACAAAATAATGATCATCTGGATTATCAGCCTAATTTGCATATGAGAATGCTCGAGTGAATTGTGTATTTCACAACCTTAATAACAGGGCTGAAGGTTGTTTCATAATCAAGACCTTGTTAGTTAAAGCCCTTGGCGATAAGACAGACTTTCGACTGCTCCACTGTGCCATTATGAATAAATGCATAGTATACTTCAGGCCTGATTTTCCTTTAACAAGCATCCTTTTGCGCTTGAGTGTAATCTAGTAGACTCGAGGCTAAGATCTGAAATTTGTAGTTAACTCAATCAATGTCGTTGAGAAATAGTTTCGGATGTTTGCTACGCATGACAGGTGGTATCATTCAATTGAAGGCAGGTGACACTAAAGCCCAGGCCAAACGAGGACCACATTAGGTTTGTACGATCCAACTTGCTTGCACAAGCCCAACTAACCCTAACAGTTTCAACATGCATGAGCATGCAATGCGGAGAAAGATAATGACCACCCATCCCCATTTATTATCTCACCCTGTTCTAATTAATTAAATGTTGCACCTGACCCACATGCATCCCTCTTCACCATCTTAATGGTCCATTCCAATTTCACCAGGGGTGAAAATTGGGGTTGGGTCAACCCAAACCCATACAATCTTCGACTCAAATATTTTTGGGAAGGATTAGGACACTATTTTTATCCCTAAGATCTCTTTCGTTTGAAAGATGCAATCAAATTTAAAAATAGAGTTAAGGTTAGGTTAATGTGATTGTAACACAATCTGAACTATTTTAAAAACTTTATAAAAAGTATATTTAATCTTTAATCTGCTACCTATCATTGCAAATAAAATTCCAAACCCGGCTTCAATTATTTTAAATGGGAATGCACTTTCAAAGCTCAACACTATGCCCACTTCTTTCCTTTAAAAGCCAACATTACCTTAAGCTTTTCTCTAATACATTAATCCTTACATATTGGTTTTTAAAATTAATATGCCAAAAATTATTCTTTTTAAGCATATTTATTATAATTAATTAATATTTTAAATAATTTAAAATATGTATATATAAGAGATGTAATTCCAATTTATCAACAAAGTGTGAACTCACATTCAACCTAAATTTTAAAAGTTCAGGTAAGAGCAATGTTATCAGAATCAGACTGATGATTGAATCGGTTTAGCGTTTGGTTCATAGTCTAACTGGTTCGACTAGTAAGTTGAATCAGTTAAAGTAGTTTTTTTTAAAAAAATTAAAAATAATAAACATAATTTTAAAAAATCTAAACCATAGATATTAATCTAAATATATAATTTTTTTGTACAATAATATATTATCTTAATTCATCTTTTTATTTTATCAATAATATTAAAATAATTTTTTTTTACTATTAGATCAAATTGGGCTAAACTGGACTAGTTTGTTGAACTAGTTCAACCAATTTTGATAACACTAGTAAGAGTTGGGCTGGTCTTAACCTAACTCGATCTAAAAATGGGATTAGGTTGAAGTTTCTACAGATAGGTTAAGTTGGGTTGACTGTGACGCAGTGTAAACTAACCCGATTTGCATTCCTAACTTGAACCTTCCATATATTTATATATTTTTCTATCATTATCTATGTTTTAATCTAAAAAATTATTTATTGCATATTTATTTAATTTATTTTTAATCATTATTTCTTATCTTCTTGTATTATTTTCTTTCGTTTTCTCTTATTTTGAGATTCTATTCTTTTTTACCTTTTTTTAACCCTTGTTAATATATATATATATATATATCAATGTACACATATATTGAAAACCTTGATTACTACCTCTAAAATAAAAACATCTTTCAAAGTTTAATGTTATCCTTCATGAATGAATGAAAAATTAATTATTATTAATTATATAAGCTTATAAGTAAAATATAAATGATTAATTTTACTTTACAATATCTTGAAATATTTATTAAAATATCATCTAAATATAATACTTATAAGACCCAATAAATAAAAAATATTAAGAATTATATTTTTATCAAATCTAATCCTCTCTAAGCACACATATATTATCTGTAAATATTCACTTATAATTTGATTTAAGATCTAGTTAAAATGTATTATAGAAAACATAAAATTTAATCATTCTATTATCATATCAATTGTTAAAAGTTATACTCTCAAACTTTTATGTCCCTATTGGAACATCAACCATAGAAAATTTTAGAATTTTTAAGATAATTTATACCAGTCTCTTTGGATTTTATTTATTTAGTTTTCTCAACTTTAGCTTTATCATTTTTATGTGACTTGAGAGGGTATTACAAACTTGATAGTCCTTTAAAATGTGATCTTTAGTCTATATAATCATATCCAAGCAAGCCCATTAGCTTAGTAGTATTGAAGGACCTTGGGGCATAATCACTATAACAAAATTCAACAAATGCAGTTAACATTTTGGCTACATTAAATTTGTTTTTGGGTACATTAAGTCAAATGCAGATAACAAAAATGATTGCTTGTTAGCTGCATATGGGTTAACACAAATGACCAAATGCAATCATTTTTTGTTGGTTACTTATAGTTACATGCAATCATTTTTTGCTGGCTACATATAGTTACATGCAGTCATTTTTCTGTTAGCTGCATATAGTTATATGCAATTATTTAATGTTGGTTGCATATGATTATATGCAGCTATTTGTTGATGGTTGCATATAGTTATCTATAGTCATTTTTTGCTAGTTGCATATAATTATATACAGCCATTTTGTTAGCTACATTTAGTTATATATTGCCAACCCCTTTGGCTGCATATAATCATATGGTCCCAATTAGTTAACTACATTTAGTTTATATGCAGCCAACTTTTTGGCTGCATATAAAAAATAAATATTGGCATAGATATGAGCAAGATTGGTCACTACATTTTATACCAAATGTTGTTGTTACAATTATAATACTTATTATTGCATGAATTGGTGGTTGAACACTACAAATCAAAAATGGAAAGATAGTATATAAACTTGATACCCATGAATTACACATTATTATTTGAACAAAGAAAATTGTTTTGGATGAGTAGCAAATTGAAAATATCATCATATATATAACATATATCTGATAAAACTTTGAGGGTCATTTACATGTCGAGGCCTCTCATAAAAAAATAAAGAAATTACAATCATGACTCATTTGAGGTACAAGCATATCATCTTCATAACATGCTCATTTTTCTTGACCCTTCTCATTGTTAAATAATCCTATCCACAAGATTATAAACATGAGTTAATTGATAAGCGATGAAAGTAAGAAATAAGAATGAAAAAATTATGCAGTAGCCATTGAATATGAAAGATTAAGTATAAATAAATATTGTATAGCAACAAATACCTAGTAGGCTTCAAGGTATATACAAATTCATGAATCTAACAATTGCCACAAATCCATAAGAAAAATATCACAATTGGTCTTAAAAAATTCATTCTAGATGAATGAAACATGGAAAGAAAATGCACTAGCAAATAGGACTAAAAAGCAATGAATAGAGCCAATATAACATAAAATTAGATGAAATTGATTTAATTAAAAATATTTTCAATGTACTTGTCTCATCTTGATGGACACAAAACTGAAAACCCCTCCTAGCACTTGGCATCTAGGCTTGCCTTTTATTTCTTGCAATTATAGTGCATAATCACATAAACAAAATAAGCAATAGCCGAAGTAAAAAAAAAAAATCAAATTAAAGCAACAACTTTGTATGAGAGAACAAAAAATCTTCACCTTGAATTGATCTAGATCAAATACATATAACTCATCCAACATCCCACAATAACTTTTGTAATTGAATACCAAATGAACCTAACTTTTTTCCAACACTAAAATGCATCCAAGTTAAAGGTACTTTCTAGCACACAACGAAAGTATTTTTGAGAAATTTCATCACTGAAAATAATTGACTATGACTGCATATTAAGCGAAGATAGTTGATATCAGATAAAAACTTCATACACAAGTATATAGCTGCAATATCCTTGTTCCATTAAGTTTTAAAGTCAATGAACTACAAGCCTTAAATTAGACAGTTCCAAAACCAATCACTTTTTGAAAATTAATTGAAGAAGGTGATAAAAGTTGCCTACCTATAGCTCAACAATTTAAAAAGAATCTAGTTTTCAAGAAGTCAATAGACAGACAACATCTTCTTTCCTATTCTAGTTTTCTAGTTGGCTACATCTTAGAGACAAGGATCACCCATTTACAATAGAAGTATGGACTATCAGTTAGCTATTTATATAAATAGATAGCAAAAACTTTATTTCTAAATAACCATGAAATCCCCAAACTACAGGTTCCAACATTAAATGCCAGTCACCACAGCAATAAACCATTATAGGTAAAAATACATCAATCTAACCCCTGAAAAATTCAAGATTATTAAGATGGGCAAAATAGTCTATGAGAGCTTCTTAAATATTCAAAATTAGGTGCAAGGATCTTTACCCTTTATATAAGAAAAACTCATGGATAGGTTTTATGCAATAGCATTGAAACAATTATTTCATTTAATATTTCCATAATGGTTGTTACTGTGCTTTCAGGAAAATGTTTCTGCAAGAGCAATGATAACAGAAAAAATGCCAAAGACAAAATAAAACAATGAAGTTATCATCACCTAGCTAGTTATTACAGTCTACACTAATCTTTCTTTCAATCCTTGCCTCAAGCCAACTCCATAGCTATATAGTCTTGCTGGTACAGGAATAGTATGTGAACCAATAATCAAGTGTCGTCCCACCATGAATTAGACACATGCAAAACAACAAAAAGAGGGGAAGACAAGTTACAAAAAGTCTCTTCCTGCCATGCATCAGAATAGGATCCCAAGCGACTTCACATGATGGAAAGAATTCAAATTTAGTTCGACAAAAGTACAAAAGCTCACTACTTTAAGAAGTGTAGGCTCAAGAATTGACACCAAGAACCACTCTAGCACTTGAATCCACATAACTTCCCTTCTAACAATACAATAAAATTCATAAATAAAAATAAATAAATAAATAAAATTTAGTAAGAAAGAAAAGCAAAAAGACAACTTGAAGCTAATTTTCGGAAAGGAACCACACTCACCTCTCAAGCATGGCCACTTCCTTTCCCGAGGTGGGAATTCCTCCCCACGGTTTTCCTCTTCATCAAAGATCCTCCTTTTGAGCGCAATTGAAGCATGTCAGCTGAAAGGACCCAACAACCTAAGTAGACTGAGATAGGGAGAGAGAAAGATAAGATTTTGAGAGAGAGAGAGGGAGGGACGAAAGGGATAAGACACGAGAAAATTAAAATGCCTAGTGTCACTGTAAGGCTCCATAGTGTCTTCTTCAAATTCTTCCTTAAACACAGGCTCCAATTCCGCTTCCAAGGGCCCTTAGATGAGAACTACACCTCCCCTACCAATTCCTTTGGTGTCACTTCCCACAGAATGGCAGGGGAGCGTCGTGAGAGGTTGATGGCTGGTGTTCAGATGGGACTCTTCTAGGTTGGATTGATAAAGATGTGGGCAAGCATAAACCTTGATGAGTAGGGGTGTAAGTCAGGGTGGGTTTAACTCGAACCCAATTGCTTAAACCCAAATTTCAGGCAGGGTGGGCATGTAGGGGCAAGTAAGGAGGTTGGGCAACCTACTCCAACCTAAACCTATATCCCTTCATTAAAATAAAATAAAATAAAAATAAGCCCCTGCAACCCTATTCTTTGAATTAAACTTTGAAAAATTAAATGCAATAAAGGTGCACTAGCTGATGGTTGGGTGGCTCCATGTTATATGAAAGAAATTTATCTTTGAGGAAACCTTTGATGGAATCTTCTACTATCCACTTGTTTCTAATGCAGTTGTATTTGAGTTAACATTTATTTTTTTGTTTGTGTAAAGATCCATATAGTTGGATTTTTTAGTTGCCCACCTATTTTTAACATAGTTGCATTGTAGTTCATATTTATATTTTTTTGGAAACAACCTTATAACTGGACCTGATGGATGCCTTGGTTATTTAGTCCTCCATGTTTAGTCAAGTGATTGGTTCTAGATTTTCTGCCTATGACTAGGCTCAACATATCTGTATCTGGGATCCTCTCTAAAATCTACACAACATTTATTTGAAAGATCCAAGTTCTTGCTCAATCAATTAATGTTTAAAGGTAATGATAATAGTAAATTAAAAAGTTGCAAAACTGAGGACCACAAAATTGCTTCTTTTTCTTGATAATTTTGTCTTTTATATGCATTTTTACATGATATTTTGAGTGTTTACTGCCTAAATAGCCAACTATATGCATGTGTGTGTCTATCTTTTGGTTGATTTTGAAGGACTAAAATGCCATGTCATATGTGTAGCATGTAAATATTTTGGTTGATTATGAAGGACTAAAATATCGTGTTGTGTACGTGTGTGTGTATGTTTGCACTAACAAGTTATTTTGTTCTTTTTTGTGTTGTTGACTTGGATTGAAAATAGTTTATCTTAGAAATATACTTTTTTATAAAAAGATTTATTTTGTTATTTGAGTTTGATAATTTACTATATTTTATTCTTTGAGTTTGATGGTTTTGACTATATTCTGTGGTTTGAGTTTGATAGTTTAAGCTTAATGGTTTGGATATTATATGAATTAATTATATGTGGTTTATAATTCATTATTTGGTTTGTCATAATCTTTCAACTCGAACCCCAAGTCAACCCACACATGTACGGTTTGAGTTGGGGTTGAGAAAATGTTACAAAAGTGTGAGTTAGGATTAGAGTTGGAAAAAGATTGTAAAAGTGAGGGTTAGGGTTAGGTAAACTCAAACCCGCCCTAAACCCACCTGACTTACACCCTTACTAAGGAGTTGTCAACTTTTGTTTATGCAATTTAGGGGAATGGTAGGGGCTAGAGACTTCTTTTGGAGTGAGTCAAGCGGGAGATAGGTTTTGGGGCTTTTCATTTTTTAATGTCAAAGGTTACTTCTAGGGGAAATTGGGTCGGACGGGTAGAGGGAGCGAAATTTGAATTTAGGCTTTTAGCTTTAGGTTTTCTTTTTTCTTTTTTTACTTTTAATGGATAGAGATTTTGATGGTTATCATTTACAAATTAACAAAACAATTATCTATGTTGTCCAATTACTAAAAAACACCATTAGAAATATTTTATTTATCAAATTAAAAGAAAATTTTAGACTTCCTTTATTAAATAATAGGCAAACCAAGGATTGAATTATCATTCATTAAATTGAATAATAAGGAATGAGCAGGAATAAATTAATACATCTTAAATTCAATTCCTAATTATATTTTTAACTAAAATTATTAATTTAGAATTTCTTAATATGAATAATAGATAAAAAGCTAAAAAATAAACCTATTTTTGAACTTCAAATTTTTTTGGATAAAACACATATAAAAATGAGTACATTAGCACAAATTAGAAATGATCTTTTTAATAATTAAACTATTTTATTAACTCAGCCAAGTTAATTGCATTTTAAAAAACAAAACTCGATCAGTTGTGTTTTTTTTTTAAATGAAACCAAAACACCAGACAAAGCTCTACGTGCTATACAACATAAACAAAAAGAAAGTTAGGAATTTACACATCGGAACATGATAGGCGAATACACATGTAGTGGCATGAACCAGCAATGGCAGAGCAAATTCTACAGCTTGATGAATATTCTAATCCGGGCGGCGCAAGCAGG
>JAYJMB010009299.1:0-50542 GCA_036873735.1 Pouteria campechiana
GCCGTGAGTGGGCGCCCTAGGCCAAAGAGGACAGTATCATGTTGTGTGTATTCCGGCTCTGGTACCACACGTGACGCATTTTAAAACCGTGCGGGCGTGTGCCCAAAGCGGACAATATCACACTGGAGCCCTGGGTTGTTACAGTAAGCCACGTTGCAATCGAAAATGGCATAACTAGATCTGCACGAAAAATACATCCACTTACATCACATACATTCTATCATTTTGACATGCTAATACAATTATCTCATACATAACTCAATATAAATCATACTTGAATGTTATCAAATTATAACTTTATATTCATAATGGAGGGATCCCAGCCCCAAATTTATCTAATCATCATGATGATCACTATTTAATCCCGATCATGAGCACTAACCCCCAGTTGGGCTCCATTCCTGACTTGTCAACTAAAAACAAGGAAAAAAACAGCATGAGTACGGGTGAATTCAACAAGTAGGCAAAGTAGAAAAAAATAATTAGTAATCCGGTAATATAACAGGCTATCCATAATATGTGTAAATCCATGACATGCTAAGTTTAATGACAATGCAACATGTTCCTATGCCCATAATACTAGATCAACATCTACCATGATCAGACACATTCTCTAAATATATTATCCTCAGCAAGTCATCCTCATTAAGATGTATTCATCAGAAACATATTCACAATCAAGACTCACTAGGAATAACAAGACAACTCTCTCTCTCCTCTTCGATGTGCACTGGTCCCTTCCTATACCCCTAGCTACTAAGCTTGCCAAGGCCACGACAGTCTCCAACTGCCATCTGTGGAATCCCGCCCACATTGCTCCACAGAAATCATAGGTTCACCAACCACACTTACTGAGGAGATCAAGTGTATCATAGTCCCAAGTTATATATTACCTTTACTGAAATATCAGAGATCAAGCCATCTATACACATCTGCACCTAGGTGCCACATTAAGTCCATGCCATCAAGGCATCCATACTACTAAGGCATAACTACACCCACTGGTGTCACATCACATCCATGCTACCCAGGCATATCATATCCGCACCTCACAGATGTCATCATATCTATGCCGTCAAGGCATATCCACACCCCATGGGTGATATATCATCTCTATGCCACCTAGGCATATCATATCATATCATATCATATCTATGCCATCTCGGCATATCATATCATATCCACGCCATCTTGGCATATCATGTCACATCCATGACTCATGACTTATAATAATTTTCATACGATGCAAAGTAAAGAATATTATAGTTGAACATATAGCCACATACCATGTTCAAAGCATATACATAGGAATACACAATTTCATCATTTCAAATCATGATGCAATGACATAATGCCAATCAAAACACAGTGCCCGTTGCACAATCATGGGATACCCACTATCCCCATTAATCCATACATTCATACAATATAATAGACATCCATCAAAACATATGCCATATACATAATTATAGGATACACATTATCCCCATCAATCAATATAACAAGCATCATTCAAAACACTTGCCCGTATGCAATATCATGGGATAATCACTATCCCTAGTAAGTTAAGCATTTATAAATTCATTTTCAAGGAAAACATCTACTTACCTTAATGGAGAACAATTTCATGAATCTTCAAATTCCATAACTTAGCTTCCAACCAATGCTCAAATGGCCCTACATATATAACATGCACCGAAATTCAATTTATATTTGTTCTAAATGAGAAATTCCACTCAATTCATAAAATAGATGAAACTCACTTAATCATCCCACTGGGTTTATTCTTCTCTTATTGCTTAATTTTACATTCCAAACACTTATTCTTATTGGAAATCATCATCCATCTCAATTTGAGATCCCATGCGTCCAAATTTGGGGGTTTTCACTTAAATCATGATTTCAATGCCTTCTTCATTAGGATACCCTATTTAAGATTCATGAACACCCTTGAAGATCATTTCATTCATCAATTCAAGTCAGTTAAACAAAACTTTCAATGGCTACTAGAGGGCTGCTATAGGATTATTCAAATACACCTTGTTTCCCATTGAAGAATTTCATCAAACATTTCATATGCATCATTTCACTTGAACTTTTTCAGCAAGATATATCAAAGAAAGTTCCATTTCTAGCAACATATATCCACTATACTACACAATTAATAGTTAATTAACCTTCATAGTGAGCTAATTAAGCCTCTAATTCAATCAAATTTTTGTTCAATTACCCTATACATGAAATACCCAACCTAGACTATAGAAACATTGCTATCCATGAACATACACAAGTTTCTCCATGCTCAATTACATAGTCCAATCATTTTCCCATAAAATCTAACAAAAATTCATATTGTTTCTCCCCCAAATTACTGTTCATGTATTGCATATAACCCTACCAAAACAAAAATCACAAATCTATTTGAGGAAAAAGAGCTTACCATCAAATTCGTGTGTAGCTTCTACCCCAAAACAAAAATCCAACCCCAAATCTTTGAGCATCCTTCATGGATTGCAGCAAGGCTGATTTTCTCTCCTCCTCCATCTTCTAAATAGCTAAGGCTTGAGCTTGGATGCATAGGTGATTGATTACACACATAAAGAAGGCTATTTCCTCTAGAATGCACATGCAAAAATAAACAAAAAGGCTTGAAGGGCATGGGGGCTTGGGCTTGGAAGGAAGAGGGGACGAATGGTAGAGAAAAGGGGTGGTGGAGCATTTAAATAAGTCAGCCTTATTGTGCTCCATCACCTCACCCACAACGACACTGGCACTGGCACCATGATGCCAAAATTGTTGACCGCCAGGCATGCCTTCTTCATGGAGTGGTTCTGTGGCTCTAGATTTGGACATCGCGATGCCGACCCGTTGCCCCACTTTTATTTATATTTTCTTTGTACTTTCTTCACCTTGCACCTTTCCTTTTTCTCATGTTTTTAGCCATGATTCTTCCCACATAAGTATGACCAATATATATATATATATATATTAGTTATTTCATTTCATAGATACATTTAATATGACCAATATATGTCATTTAATCACCCCGTATATTAAATTTCATAACAAATCTCTTTACAACTTAATAAATTTATATACATATTGTCCCAAAAATGATGATTTAAGAAAGAATTTCCCACTTTAACACCTTGGTTGTTACAGGATGATACAATATGTATGTAATTAACATGTGTAAAATCAAGCCATTGATTGCACAAAACCAAAAAAATAGATAAAATATGAACTTATATGAATTATCAACTTGAGTTCACCTTAAATAATTTTTATTATTTTCTCAATCATTAGAAAAGGAAAAATTTTAATGATCTAACTTGCATTAAATTCAATTTATCATGATTTGGGTCAATATATGTTTGAAATGGACTAATGTGCTCAAAAGTGTAGAAAAATTCTAAGTACTGGCATATCGCCTGCTATACCAGGGCCTCCTGCGCATATCACCTGCCATTCATCTATGATATCAGAGCATCCTATGTATACTGCTTGTGGTGTTCTAGCAAAGACATAAATAATGCATAACATTTCTAAGTACTTGCATATCACTTGCGATATGTGAGCCTCCTGCACATATCGTCTGTGTTATCGGAGCCTCTTGTGCCTACAACCTATGATGTTCTAGCAAGACACATCTCTCTAAACATCCATAGTCGATATCATAGCTACCTAGGATGTGCCTGACGATTGTAATGGTTGAAAATATAACCATTGAAATGCCTTGAAAGTCATCCCATTACCTCCAATAGTTAGAAATGGATGAAGAACTATGGAAGGACTAAAGGTTGCAGATTAAGAAGAGGGATTCAAGTGAGTGTAAGTGCAAGTGAGTTATAAACTTCAAGTATTTAAGTGTTCATGTCTTAAAGAAGCCTTTAAGCTTTCACCTTCTACAACTCAACGATTAACGCCCTCTACAACAAAAAGGGAAGACTTCAAATTATCAAGAAAGCTTTGAGCTCATCATATTCAACCACATCCAAACTTCCCCTTCACTTATAAAGAAACACATTTGAAAGTTTAATTTCTTTCTTGCCTATTCTATTTGTGAGTTATCCCTGAGTTGGTATTGGAGACTAATCTCAAGAAGAACAAGTGTGATTATAAGAGTATCTTATAATCAACTTGTTGGATTGTATTATTAAGTTTAACCCTTCAATTTAGCTTAATTTTGATGATGAAAATAATTAACAAGCTAAATTTTGATGATGAGCAAACAAATGAGTGAAATATTGAAGTACTAACAGGCTACATTCCGAAGTGTTGTAGAAATAAATGATTAAAATATCTTACCTAGGGAAGTAACTTCGGAGTGATGGATAGTGTATACAAGATCATATCAAGATGAAATCCACCACACTTAAGTCTTAAGAGAAAGAAAAATAAGTAAATGAGCACTCTAAAAAGAACAATTCTAAACTTAAGAAATGTTTCAAATTCATTAGAGTACTTTTGAAATCAAGAAAAATAAATTCAAAAGATGTAGCAATAATCAAAAGATCTGAAGTCACATCTAGAAGCTTCAAAACCACTTCGAAAGGAGAAACCCATGCTTCAGAGGTCCAAAAGAAAAAACAAAACTTAGTTTAGAAGTAAGGGATTCCTTTATACTTGTTTCAAATGATAAACCCAAGCCTCAGAGGATTTTAGAAGGACAAAAACACTTCTGAAATAAAAAAAATTTAGAATCTAGAGAAGCCTTCAGAAGATCTGAATACAAAGCATAAAGACACAAATGCAAGTTTGAACAACTTCAGAGGAAGTTCAAAGGTAGATCAATATGCTTCAGAGTTCAGAAGAATCAATCTGAACTTAGTTCAGAAGCCAAGAAGTTCTTTAGAGTTGCTTTAGATGAAGAGACCTCAAGCTTCAGAGGCCAAATTATAGTCGTTAGGACTATAAGCCACACAAAGGAACTTCAGAACATCTGAGACAGCCTTCAAAAGATCTGAAATGCATAGCTAAAATGAAGTTCAAATTAGCTAAGGTTTAGAAGTCCTAAAAGAGAGCTTTAGAAGCCCTAAAAGAGAGCTTTAGAAGCTCTGAATTAAATGCGACAATAGTAACTGATACCACCTGACCTTCAGAGATTCTAAAATTTTACTTCAAAGGGTTTGAAGCTCTTTTTTTAAAGCAGTTTGCATGGAGTGTTAAAAATGTAACCTAGAATGGTTAAAAAGTTTCTATAAAGAGTAATTAATGGCTAAGTACCCTTCTATATATATATATATAGATGATTCAAATCACTGGAAAGGACGGCTAAGCAGTTGAGCGAATTTAACAAGCACTTACACAAGCATTCAAGTTTCTTCAAAAGCTTTCAACTCCATCCACGCACAACTCTGATACAACATTCAATTCCATTACTTCAATGATCATCTGGGAGTTTGAAACCTTTGTTCTTTAAGAGTTACATCATTTCTAGGCATTTAGTTTTGTACAAGTTTGTTATTGCTTACATTTCTGCAAGCAAGGGGCTTGCAGTGTATGAGTGTTTGTTACACCAAGTAGGAAAGACTTGCTGGGTTTGTAAGAGTTAGTTGGTGAGCTCAAAAAAACTAACAAATGTATTTTTGATCAGAGTGTTGATTAGGGTTTAGTGGAACCTGAGTGCAGTAGGAGAGACTGACTTAAAGAAGTTGAGTAGAAACCCAGGAAGGGCCAAATTATAATAAAAATTCTTGTCTTATGTGCTATGTGATTCTCTATATTCTATTCCAACACTAGCATTTTAGTTTGGCCAAAGTTTTTAGTTGCTCAATTCACCCCTCCTCTTGAGCTACCATCAATAAGGGACCAACATATATTACATCCCCTAGAACTGCAATTGGGAAGAATGCAATAGTACTAAGTATTTACACCCCCTAGAACTGGAATATAGAAAAGTGTAATGACACTAAGTATTTATGCCCCCTAAAGTTGGAATCCAGAAGAGTGTAATGACATTAAGTGTTTACGCCCCTTGGAGCCAAAATCTAGAAGAGTATACCGACATTAAGTGTTTACGCCCCCTAGACTTAGAATCTAGATGAGTGCCTTATGCCCCTAAGACCTGGAATCTAGAAGAGTGTAGCGGCACTAAGTGGTTATATCCCTTAGAGCTAGAATCTAGAAGAGTGCAATGACATTGAGTTATATTATGATTGATTTAGTGAAAACCAAAACACAAAAAGTGTGTGATAGGATGAGTGGAGTAGGGAGGTTGTCTTGAACCACTATATATTTTGCTTACTGTTTGTGTTTGGATTATTTGCTTGCTCTCAACTTTTTATTACAAATTTTCTAGCAAATCATTTGAAACAAGGGAACTTGATTAACTGGGGTTCAAGTAAGAAAATTTTATAAACCCAATTCACCCTTCCCTCTTAGGTTAAGCCTTGCTAAAGGGAACAATAGGCGCATGGATAAAAGAAGATTTAACTAATGTCCAAAATAATGCTAAAGCAATGAATTCTTTATTTTGTGCACTTTCTGCTACTGAGTTTGATAAAGTCTCATCATGCATAACCACGAAGGAGATATGGGACAAACTTGTCTCCATCTATGAAGGTTCCTCACAAGTGAAAAGAAATAGGTAGAACAATCTCATAAGGAAATTAGAAAACTTTAGGATGAAAAAAGGTGAGAGCATATATGAAATATATGCTAGATTTTCAAAAATTACTAATTCTCTCAAAGATTTGGAAAAGGAAATTTCTAATTCTGAGTAAGTTATGGAGATTCTTCAAGCACTACTTGATTCTTGGAATCAAAAGATCACAACTATTTAAGAAGCAAGGGATCTAAATGAGCTGAAGGTAGATGATTTGATTAGTTCACTAATGTTACATGAACTAGCCAAGAGCAAAAGAGAAGAACCCACTAAATAGAAAAAGACAATGGCTCTGAAAGCAACAAAAGATAACAATGGCTAGTTTCGGCCATGATAGTCCTAACTACTCCTAACTGCTCTAAATGGCTAGTTTCACATATCTCTATCAATTTAAGCTATCCTTTGTGGATGCCTCTGTGAAAAACCTTTGACTTGGATACGTTTTTAGGTTCTTCCAAAGACCTTTGTCAAAGGAAATTTGTCTTCTCTTTTATCTTTTCTCATGTAAAACTTTATTTTTACTTGACATTTACATATTTTCTTCAATCTTCACTTATTTTGTGATGTGTTTGGATTGTTTAAAGTTGTTCTTTGATGATCTTAACCTATAAGAAGCTTTACTTCCTTTTTGTTTTACTTTATATTTTTCATCTTTGTTTTTGCAACGCTTAGAAAGAAAGATGTTGTCTTTAGTCTAACCCTTTACTTAACTTAATTTTGATGATGAATGTAGTTAACCAACTAAGTTTTGATGATGAGCAAACATATGAGTGATTAATTTTACTAATAAGCTTGATTTTGATGAAGAATGTAATTAACCAGCTAAGTTTCGATGATGAGTAAACACATGAGTGATAAGTTAAGGTATTAATAAGTTACCTTTCAAGTATTGTGGAAATACATTTAACAGACAATAGATAATTTAAGTTAAGGAAGTAACTTCAGAAGGGTTGGATAATATATTCAAGATCACATCAAAATAAAATCCACCACTGTTAAATTTTCTGAGGAAGAAAATGTCATGCCCCCATTCCAAGGCATGACCCTGGTCATTTATCTTTATTTTCACTACATCCTCACTTTTAGGGTGGGGGTACTCCAATCTTGTTTTATTACACATACTTTTCATTAATTCGTTTCCAACTTTATAAAATTTTAATGGGATTTCTACCAAAATTTGACAGAGTTTCCCCTAAAAATATCAATATCAACAACTGATATACATTCAGTTATCAAATAAATTTCTAAACATCATTGTTTGCAATTTCAAATTATATGTAAAATTACAGTTTCAATAATTATCATAAAAATCATAAATAACTCACCATTCTGTCATAATTAACTGCACTATCCCGACTTACCAACATCCCAAAATCTGCATCACTCCATGATGGCAATACGCTATAGAGGAACTCATCATGCTATCATAATATTATACATCATCTACTAAGACACGACAAACTATTTCTTTAATACATCAATTCAAATCCTTTAATTACAATTATACAAATTTAGTATGAACATTTCTAATATACAATTATACAAAGGTATTTTAATCCCATCATTCAAACATATCATCTAAAAGTCGTTAGTCTTTCTCATAAATCCTTTGCCTGACCTGTCAACTAAAAATTCAAATAAGAAGGCGCGAGTTCGGGAAATTTAGTAAGTAGGCACAAATAATAGAAAATAAGAATCAATAATCAAGAATACGCAGGTTCATATCCAAAACATATATAATCATTCCCAATCATTAAAACATAGTACATAATTCTTTTTATTCCATTCAACAATTCTTAACATTTAACATTCATAATCTTATCCACCATTGTATAATATATAAAATCAATTTCTAAGCAAAGTTAGAGGATACACTCTATTCTCAACAATCATAGAACCATATCCCAAGCAAATCCCTAAGTATTTCAATCCATGGGATATGCGTTATCGGTAACATCCAAGTAATTACAACAAAATAACCATTAATCTTAAACAAATATAGGATATCCACTATTTTCAACCAAAACACACAAGCCCAGATTCAAATCAATAAGATATTCATTATCCCCAACCAATCATATATTCAAATGAAACAAGGGGGCACCTACTTACCTCAGGCCTTTAGTTTCAAACCCTATCTCTCGAGCTCTATGCCTTTTTATCCTTCTTAGATAATCCTATATGGGTAATAATCCCAATCATTTACAATTGAAACTCTTAATTCATTTCCTAGTAATATATTTTAGGTATACACAAACCATAATTCAATTTATAGCTAGCAATTCAAGATCAAAATTATTAATATTCTATCTCATTCATTAAAGTTTCAAAGTACTTTGTTTGTAACAACAAATCCTTGTCATATAACATGAATAATGCTTAAACACTTTCAAAACAATTAAATCAAGCCATTAATTCAACAAATTTATGGCTTACGTAGCCCATACATAACTTTTCTTGATTAACCCAAACTAGGTCATAGTTTAATATCCATTTTCACTGATCCAAATCATCCCGCACAAGTCCCAGAATATCATAATTTAGATATAAATTAATTTCCCCATGCTAATTTCACATAAATCATAAAATTCCCCAATAGTTGCTATTTACAAGACCCTAGTAAGCCAATTTCATGAATTTTCATGCCCAGTTCACTATAATCAACTAATAAAACTGTTTCCCCCATGATTAATATGACATAAATCATATAATCTTACTCAATTTCCACTGTTTCTGAAATTCTACAAAACCCTAACTTATAAAAATCAAATTTTCAGATGGGAAGAAGCAACTTACCATGTAAATCAAGCATGGTTGACCCCCATAAGTGTGATTACAAGCTCAAAACCCGAAGAAGCTCCTTCAAATTGCAAGAAGTCTGATTTTCTTCCTCCTTTTGCCTTTGAAATTACCAAAACCATCTCCATGTATATGCTTCCATGATTTTCTCATTAAATCTTCATCTAATCTAGCAAAAATGGCAAGTTTTGGACCTAAATGGGGTTAGGGCATTAGTTTGGGGCATGGTAGAAGAAATGGGACGTATAGAAATAAAAAATGGAATGGGGTTCATACCTAAAAACTTGATTTTTTGCTACTCTGATGCACTACTAGATTGATGCCATGGCATCAAAAACCTATGCCGTGGCATCAACTCACTGATTGATTGAAAAAAAATGATTTTCTGAAGTGATACCATGGCATCAAAATCCAGTGTCGTGACATCAAATTTTGATGCCGCGACATCTCCCTTGCTTGATGCCTTGAAAAATCATATTTCTAAAGTGATATTGTGACATCAAAATACAATGCTAAAATATCAAAATCCCAATGCCATGACATCAAATTCTGATGCCACGGCATCCACGTGTTGGATGCCTAACCTGACAACCAGACACCATTAAGCTATTTTAAGCATATCTTTTACATATGAGATCCAAATGACGTGATTTTTAAGGAATTAAAAAGATAAATACAAAGGAAAAAACTTTCATGTTAACCTAGGTTTTCAAATAAGTCTCCATATATGTCAAAATTTAGGTAAAGTGACCCAATTTGGTAATTTTCATACTTTCATCTATATGGAGTAGTTTCAGTGAATTGATCATAACTTCTGCATATAATATCTAAATTAGATAATTTTAGATGAGTTATAAAGATAATTTTAAGATATACAGCTATTATGTTGACTACAATTTTAAATTATTCCATTATCTATATCAAAAATTGATCACAAATGACCCATTTTTAAAATTTTCTTAATATAGTCTTGTGCCCCCTTGGTTTTTCTCCATTTTCCTTTGCTTTTCTCATATATTTAATCCCTTCTTAATTATAACATATAAAAACAATAATATCACACTAAAATGCATAATAATGTCCTCAATTAACTAGATTAAATCACATTTTAATCAGCCCATTCACATGTATATCCAACTTCCACCATAATATTTTAACGCTTACACATAAATAATAGCTTAATACTTTTAAAAATTCTCAATTAGTTCACATCCATCATAACCTTAGTAATATTTCACAACACTTTTTTATATTTTAATGCCTCAGGCATTATAAAAAAGTTAGTAAATGCTCAAGTATAACATCTTTGAACTAAGCAGAGAACTTCGGATGTCCTTTAGAGGATGTTTAGAGGTGTTTTAGCTAAGAAGAACTTATCCATCTGAAGAAACAACACGCAAAGATATTTCAGAGGGTCTGGAATAGTTTTAGATTAGCTTTAGATTAGAAAAGCCATCTCATCAATGTGTCGGCATTACTTCAGATGTCATGAAGTCCAATTTTTGATGCATTGAAGTATGAAGGCCAACTTCAGATGTCATGAAGGCTAGCTTTAAAGGTGTTGCAGCACCTTCGCATGGTGCTAAGAAAATTGTGTCACTTTAGATGTGCTAATGCATGAAGCAATGTTGTTGAAGGATTAACACCAATTTAGACAGTCTGAAGATTTACTTAAGAGGTGCTAAAACATGTTTACAATGCGTCATTGAAGATACAAGTGAGAACCGTTCAAAAATTTTTAAGTCCCAACCTTCATATGAGCTTCAGAGGTGCTGAAGCCTCACTTTAGATGTTTCTAAGCTCATATCAGAGGTGCTAAAGCATGAAGGTGTGCGACTAAGTGATTTATGTTGCTTTAGAGGGTCTAAAGTTACGGTGACTCCAAAATATCATGAAAACTAAAAATCACCCCCATGAATGCATCCCATCCATCCAAAGGCTCTTAAGTTATTACTTTAGATGCTATGAAGCCACAAGAACACTCTCAACAGTTGAAAATTTGAATGTTTGCTCGCATTTAATAAACACCGTCTTCTCCAATGGGAAGATTTCAAATTCTAGTATAAGAGGAGTAAACAGAGGACGTTCAAGTAGTTAGAGAAGTTAAGATAAGTGATCAAAGAGCATTTACTAAGAGCATTAAGTTTTCTTCCAAAAATATCAACTCCATTGCTCCACTCTTCTAACTGCATTCAAAGCCAATCATTAAGCAAACTTCTTAGAGATTGAATCTCTTATGTTTAATTGTTTCATTTATTGTTTCTATTATTAAACACTCTACCTATTTAGAAGCATTTACTTCTGTACAAGATTTATTTTTGCTTTCACATTTGCAAGCAAGGGACTTGTAATTTATTATTGAACAACAAGTAGGGAAACTTACTTGAGTTTGTAAAAGTTTCTTGGTGAGCTTTGAAAATCAATAAGTGTATTTTTGATCAGAGTGAGCTGATCAAAGTGTTAATGGAATCCGAGTTTAGTGAGATATATTAATGCAAAGAAGGGGATTAGGAACACAAGAGAAGAGCGAAACCACTATAAAAATATTGTCTTAGTGTGTTGTGTTACTATTTCCATTATTATTTCAGCACTATTCTTTTATTTGGCCAAAATTTTTAAAGGCTCAATTCACCCCCTTCTTGAGTCCCCATCTACAAGGGACCAACATGTTGTAGTCACTTTTCTCACCCATATGTTTTCTTATCATCAAAAGCAATTTGTCATTAAATGTTCATCATCAAAATCAAGCCTTTGACAAACTTGGTATTCTTTGTTCATTGAGGTTTTAGACTTTACATTCTCTGCTTTTTTGATGATGAAAAAACATTTGAGTAACTTTTTTCTAGTTTAGATAATAAATTGTGATTGTAATTATTAGAGATATTTATTATATTAGAGCAATTTTATTGCTAAACTATTTAATTTTGATGCTTTAAATTATAGTAGCTCCCCCTAAGAATGTGCACATTTGCTTGAGGTAGATTTTTGGAGAATTGAGCTTTTAAAAACTTTGTGTCAGATTAAAATAATTTGTGCTAAAATGAGACATGTTTAACAAAAACTCTTTCCTACTTGCTAAAACTAAACAACAATACTGCAAGGCCCTTGCTTGCAGAAACAATAAAACAATTTAAAATTGTACAAAAAAAGATGCCTCTTATTTAATCGGATTTGTACATAGTTAAAGAATATATAAATAAAATATTAATCAATAAAGATAGTAATGTTCAGTCTCTTGAAGATGTAGTTGGAGATTGAAGCTTTTGGTTAGAAGAAAACTTTAATGCTTTGTAAATGCTCGTTAATGCTTTCTTAAATTTCTCAACTAACTTCTTCTAGTGATTTAGTCCTCTATTTATACCTTAGAAGATAATTTAGCTGTTACTTGTATTTTTAGAAATTTTTCCAGAACATTTTTGTTAACTTTCGTTTTACTCAATCAAAAGATTTTTCAGTAAGCACTTCAGAACTTTGAAATTTGGTTTCAAAACTTTGAAGGTTGGGACGCTTTCTCTGAAACTTTCTCTGAAGAATTGACAAACCCTACTACCAGTAATGGCTAGTCTTTTAGGCCTTTGAAGATATTTTGCTTCCTTTAAAGGATCCTCTAAAAATTATCTTAAGTATAAAACTCTTTCCAAACTACATTTCAAACCTTCGAAAGTGGGATTCATTCCTCTTAAAGTTCTTCTAAAATGGATTTTAGGCTATCTAGATTTTAGATGTTGCTTGAAATTTTTAAAGTAGCCTTTTAAGTATCTTCTAAAAATTTTAGACTTGGTTCCAAACTATTTTGAGTCTTTTGGAGCTTGGGCTATCCTCTGAAACATTTTCTGAGAGGTTCTATGTCTTGAACTAGATTCAAAACTTCCGAAGCATCCTCTGAAGTGACTTCTAAAATTCTTGAACTTGATTTCAGGCTTCTCTAGGACTTCTGTACTAACTTTTGAAATTTCAAAGCTTCTCATGCTTCTACATTTACATTGTTTTCTTCCTTCAAAACTTAATTTGTAATGTGTTTACATTGATTTCTTGAATTATTACATTCCATATCACTTTAAGATATATTTTCCTTGTGTGTTTTCTTTATTTTATTATCTTAGTTCTATAACATTTAGAAATTGACCATTAGCACCTAACTATCTCAATCATGTGTTTACTTATCATCAAAACTTGGTTATAAGATCACATTCATCATTAAAATCAAACCAAGTAAGGGGTTAGACTCAACACATTTTAACTTTTAGTTTTTCAGTTTCTCTCTCCCTAAATATGTGCATTGTTTGGAAAGGGGCACCACTTTGCTTTATTTTTCTTCACTTTTATTTTGCTACTTACTTTTCTCCCTCCTCTTTTGTCACTGTTAAATGAAAATTGTGAGAAGTGAGTTTACCAATTTTCTTTTTCTCTCTCTCCTTTTTTGTAATTATCAAAAATGGAAATCGAGGGAAGCAAATTTAGCATTTTTCTTATCTTTTGCCTCTTGGTTCAATTATGTCTCTTTCTTGTTTATGAGAGAATGTAATGAGAACGAAATGAGCATCCAATATGAATTATGCAAAAGATAGAAAAGAATGTGAGAAAATGCTTTTCATTTCTTGAAAAAAGACATCACATCATTGTTACATTTCAAGAAATACATTAAAAATGAGAGGACCTTCAAAAAAATGAAAAAGGGACACTAGCTTCTAAGGCTTGGGAGGGGTTCTTTTGTGTTTGTGAGGGTGTAGGGTTTTGAGGAAGGGGCTTTTGTTTTTAGGTAAAAGTTATAGTGGAGGTTGAAGCAGTGGAGGGTAAATGATGTTGTTGGTTGGAAAAGTTTTGGAATGTAGACCCTCTAGGGATGGTGATGGAAAACTTAGGGTTGCCTGGGCTTAGGCTTGTAGGAAGGCTTGGAAAGGTTGGGTGGTTGAAGTGGTTCGGTTGGAGGTTTGGGCTAGTTGGGTTGATGTTTTGAGTTTGGATGCTTTAGTTTTTTGTGGGATGGAAGAGGCATTTGGCTTAGGAGGGTTTTGGTTTTAGGTGTGGCCTTAAGGAAGGAGAGGTTGGGTGTTGGTGTTTCATAGAAACTATAGTCTTGGTGACACTCCTTTTGGGTGGTGGTGAATCCTTTTCCGAGGTAAGTGTATCAAAAATTGTAGTTTCTTAGGTGGATCTTGCTTAGAAGGGGAGGAACTCCGAGAATTGTGGGTGGTTGTGTGACGTCTTGAAATTTTGAGGTATGAGCAAATTGCTTCTTTAATTTGCAAATGATTGGTGCATGAGTATATAGTATTATTTTGTAGAAATTATGAATACAACTTGATGAGGACATGACTAATGATAGGTGGATTATAGCTACGCATGTGCATGACTTATTGTGCAGCACTAGAGCATGGGAGATGGAGTATCTTATAATGCTCCATCAGCCCTATTTCATCCCCCAATTTCGTTCTCAGCCCACCATCTTTGTAATTGCTTCTTTACCAACTGGTGTGTTGTCGTAGGCAACCAAATTTATAACCTTGCTCTAATTTCAAATTTTTGTAGTAGTGTGAGTAAGGGTTGATCCCACGAGGAGTATCTAGCTTAATTTTGTGTAATGTGAACAAGAAAAGAGAGTTTTGAATGTAACGAAGAAAGTGTTATAAAAGAAATCTATTAAGAAGAAAACCTTGGTTCAAGTCAACATCCACCAGTGGAATCTTGTAACTGATCATTGATGCAATTATGAATTAAATCGTACTTTGAATATTCACCATTGAAATTATTTTTACTATCTCTCCTTCAACATAGTTAATTAGAAACATGCAAACCAATTAACCCTAATTACTAAACAACCTTAGACACATGCTAGAGATTTAATCTAATAGCAACCTTAAGATTTGTAGAGATTTATGAAGCTAAATAACACAAGCATACATGGTGGCATTTAATTTAGTCAAATATTCTTCTTAAGATTTAATAACTATAATAATAATAAATTATTAAACCCTAGTTGCTTCACAGATTAGAGAGATTAAACAATTATGGATTTGATATCTAATCTAGCAATAGATTGCAATGAATAATGAACTAGTAGATCTCCTAACAATTAAACATAACAATCATAATCATGAACCAAAGAAGAACATTCAATACTTAAAGTATAAATTGAACAATTACAGCAAATTAGATCTTACATTATATAGATTCTGAGGCTTCTGTCTCCTTAATCCAAGAATAAAAGTTTAACCACATAGGGCCATGAAATCACAAAGAAAATAAAATAAAAGAGAGAACAGAGAAAATTCTCTTTTGAAAGTCGCTAAGAAGTCCTCTCCAAACCCTAATAAAAGAACTCCCAAAAACCTCAGGAAACTGCTATTTATATAGAGTCAAAAATATGTAAAATATGCAATTTTACAAAAATCCAAAATTTAGGAACAGAGTTGGGCGCCGGTGGCACCAATCTGGCACCACCTTATTGTCTGGTGGTCGGGTGGTGTTGTGAAGTGGGTTGGCTCCAACAATGCAATTTGCTATCTACTAGACATGCATCCATTGTTTCGACCATAACTTCCTCATTTCAACTCAGAATTGCATGATTCTTCTTGCATTGGTTAGATATCTACAAATTTTATGTCGATAACTTTTCCAAATCATTCTCAAAATATGAAAAAATTTATACACGAGTGATACCATGTGTAATCTTTAGCTTCTTTTTGACATATTTTGATACTTTCTCCGCTCAGTTGTCCTTAATGTAGTCTTTATCTCTTAAAACTCCAAACATGAAAGTTGTAGAACTTTTTCCTATTTTTCTGGAATTAAATCATTTCAATTGAAGGCCAAATGAGAGAGTTATGCCCAAAATATGGAGTAATGTTGAAGTTGTCCAAAATCCTTCAATTAACTTCTTTTTCCACTTAACCACTCCAATTGTCTCTTAAATCAGAATATAAGAATAATGAGTGCATATAGAAGTCAAATAAGTATAAAATATTAAGTATTAAAAAAATAAAATATAATATTTTGCATTCTCATTAAATTCCCCACACTTAACTCTTGCTCGTCCTTAGGCCAAACTGAAATTCACTCTCCCCCAAAAGATTATCAATGTTGCAATTATCATAAACAAAGAATGACCAAAACTCTTTAAAACTCATAGTATATCATGAACAAATCATTCTCACATAATCCACAATCATTCAATAAGTATTCTCCCTTGAACATGGATTAAATTAAATAAGTAGAACCCTTACAAAAATAAACACACTACTCTACTCTACATATTCCCTACAACCAATTAATGAACAAGAGAAGTTAGACCTACAATTTGTTGTTTAAGGGAGGAAACACTTACCTCATTAATAGGCTTCGATAGAGAATTAAGCCTATTGCCAAATTATTGTGAGTTGGCTGCCATGTTTGTAATCAAGTTCCTTGCAGCTTCAGAAGTTTTATCCACCAAAGCTCCTCCGTTAGCTGCATCAATCATGCTCCTTTCTATGAGAAGAAGTCCCTCATAGAAATACTGGATGAGTAGTTGCTCATTGATCTGATGATGCGGGCAACATGCAAATAATTTCTTGAAATACTCCCAATATTCATATAGGGATTCTCCATTATGCTGTCTTACACCACAAATTTCCTTTCTAATGTTGGTCGTCCTTGAAGTTGAAAAATAATTCTCCAAAAATAACCTCTTCATCTCATTCCATGTTGTGATGCTCCCAAATGTTAAATAGTAAAGCCAATCCTTAGCCAAATCCTTCAAAGAAAATGGAAAGGCTCTCAGTTTTATCTGCTCTTCAGTCACCCCTGTTGGTTTCATACTCGTATACACCATGTGATACTCCTTTTGATGCTTGTGAGGATCTTCACCTGCAAGACCATGAAAAGTGAGCAAGAGATGAATTAGTCCAAATTTTAATTTGAAATTAACAGTAGCATCTAAATTAGAAAACATTATGCATAAGGGTTGTTGATCAAAATTAGGCATGGCAAGCTCTTTCAAAGTTCAAGTTCCAGCCATTATTTCCTCCTTTTTAGAATTTTTCCAAACTTCACTCCTTAACATGTGCAAAGTTCTTTCAATTTTTGGTTTGTACTGCAAATTATCTTGATTAGAAGATTGAGTTGCATTCATAAACAATCAAGAAAAATCTAATAAACCCTAAAAAAATAAAAATAAAAATAAATAAAAAAAATCATAAAAGCACAAAAATCAACTAGAATGCCTCCTCGACAATGGTGATAAAAATTTGGTGGGTTGTCGTAGGCAACTAAATTTATAACCTTGCTCTAATTTTGAATTTCTGTGGTAGTGTGAGTAAGGGTAGATCCCATGAGGAGTATCTAGCTTAATTTTGTGTAATGTGAACAAGAAAGGGGGGTTTTGAATGTAATGATGAAAGTATTATAAAAGAAATCTATCAGAGAAGAAAACCTTGTTTCAAGTAAACATCCACAATTAGAATCTCGTAACTGATCATTGATACAATTATAAATTAAATCATAATTTAAATATTCATCATTGGAATTATTTTCCCTATCTCTCCTTCAACATAGTTAATTAGAAATATGTGATTCAATTAATCCTAATTACTAAACAACCTTAGACACATGCTAGAGATTTAATCTAATAGCAGCCTTAAGATTTGTAGAGATTGATGAAGCTAAATAATCAAGCACACATTATTGCATTTAATTTAGTCAAATATTCTTCCTAAGATTGAATAACTGCAACAACAAAAAATTATCAAACCTGGGTTGCTTCTTAGATGAGAGGGATCAAACAATTATGGATTAGATATCTAATCTAGAAATAAATTACAATGAATAATGAACTAGTAGATTTCCTAGCAATTAAACGTAACAATCATAATTATGAATCAAAGAAGAACATTCAATACTTAAAGCATAAATTGAATAATTAAAACAAATTAGATCTCATAGTATATAGATTCTGAGGCTTCTTTATCCTTAAACCAAGAATAAAAGTTTAGCCATACAGGGCCATGAATCACAAAGAAAATAAAATAAAAGAGAGAAGAGAGAAAATTCTCTTTTGAAAGTCACTAAGAAGTCCTTTCCAAACTGTAGCAAAAGAACCCCTAAAACTCTAGGAAACTATTATTTATATAGAGTCAAAAATATGCAAAATATGTAATTTATACAAAAATTCAAAATTTGGAAATAGAGTTGGGCGCCGCGGACGCCATCTTGCTATCTGGTGGGGTGGTGGTGTGAAGTGGGTTAGCACCAATGGTGTGATTTGCTGTCTACCAGACATGCATCTATTGTTTTGACTATAACTTCCTCATTTCAACTCTGAATCACATGATACTTCTTGCATTGGTAAGATGCTTCAATATATATAATTTTATGTTGATCACTTTTTCCAAATCATCCTCTAAATATGGAAAAATTTATACACAAGTGATACCATGTGTAATCTTTAGCTCCTTTTTGACATATTTTGATACTTTCTCCCCTCAGTTGTCCTTCTTGTAGTCTTTATATCTCAAAACTCCAAACATAAAAGTTGTATAAATATTTCTTATATTTCTAGAATATCTTTAGTCATCTTAATCAGAGGTCGGATGAGAGAGTTATGCCCAAAATATAGAGTGATGCTGAAGTTATCCAAAATTCTTCAATTGACTTCTTTTTGCAGTTAACCACTCCAATTGTCTCCTAAATCAGAATATAAGAACAATAAGTGTATTTAAAAGTCAAATAAGTATAAAATATTAAGTATTAAGAAAATAAAATATGATATTTTGCATTCTCATCACCAACCTTTTTCTCTTCTTTTTTTATTCTTTTTCCATCTTTAAAGCACCTGATAAAATCCAATAATTAAGCATTAAATTCATCAGAAAGAGATATTAATTTATAAATAAATAAGATAAAACATGTGTAATTTATGTCGATGAAATTGACTCATCAATAATCATTAATTGAGAGGTTACTTATGTTAAAACTTGATTTATGTAATATGGGGAAGAAACCCTATATTGTTTGTGTTTAGAAATATGGAATCAGGAAGCATCCTGTGGGTTGTTCGATGCAATGATGTTAACAATGATAGAGCACAATTAACCTTTGTTATTGAATTCTTAATTACCCCCATAATTAGATTTAAATTAGGTACTTGGATAAACTGTAGATGGGCTAGTTTATGAACGTGAGTTAGGAATTGAGTTAGTGATGATTCATAGATTTTTCTATCATGACAATGTTAATGGGACATGTATTATACATCTAGGAATTATAGACAGTTGATTTGGACTCACAATCACTGAACCTAGGACTTGAGAGAGTGTGATTCTTCATGTAAAGGTAAGTAGGTTCATTTATTTATATTTTCTTTATGTACCTATGTTTATTTTTTTTATAAATATGCATTCCAGGCATGGAGTTGATTTTGTTAAAATTACTATATTATTCTTTGTTATACTTGAATATGAATGTTGTGGTACAATATTTAGAAATAAGGAATATAGGATCCTCATATAATTCTGAAGAAACAATTAAATGCAAGTGCATGTGTATTGTAGTATGATATTCTATGATTTGACCTGGTCCTACATGAGTTTGCTTTAAGAATTATGAGTATAAGTTGTTTAAAAGTATATGAATAACATTTCTTATTAACATGTGGAAATTGAGGGTGATTATGGAATGTAAATGAAGTGAAGTTAGGCTTAAAAAGAATGGTTTAACATTTACATTAGTGGAGCAAAGGATTAAATAAATAGGGCAAAGCAATCAAGGGAGAAATAAGCAGGTCATGTAGTGGGTAGTGAGTTGGCTCACGAGGCTAAACTTGGCATTGGGGTGTAAATTGGATAGGCAGCGAGGGCAGAAAATTGGGTGCCGTGATGCCCAAATTAGAGGCCGTGGTGCCGAAATAGTAACTGACAAGATTTTTTTATTTTATTTGAAATGAAGTATTTCTTTAAAGCATTTGGAGAAGGTTTTTTATAGAGGATTTAGGAAGTTCTTTAAGAGGTTCCAAAGACATGAAAATGAGGATGGAATGGTAGATACTTTTTTTATTCCTTGTGAGGTATGATTGTTCTGGGATGGCATGGTTATGTATAGTTATGCCTAGTTGGCGTGTTGTCTTGTATGGCTGAATATTATTATGCCTGGTTGGCTTGTTGGTCTCTATAGCCGGATATTGTTATGCCTAGTTGGTGTGTTGGCTTATATGACTGGATATTGTTACGCCAAGTTGGCTTGGTGGCCTATATGGCCTGGTTTATGTGACATACTTGATTGCCTCATTAGGTATGGATGGAGAACGTATTATCCCTATGGAGCAAAGAGGGCGGGGTACCATAGATGATAGTGAGAGATTATCATGGGCTTAGCTGGCTTCATAGACATGGGTATAGGGAGGGACAAGGATACACCAAAGACGAATAAGAATATTGTTTATTCTGCTAACTGCCTCCCAAAAATTGATTGGGGATGATGATATTAGAATGATGATGTATGGATATGAATGAATGAGAGTAATCTGATGAGAGGATTATGTTGAAAGTGAGCTAAGGATGAGTCGAGTATGGATGAGTTATCAGACTATGTTGTAACTTAAATAATAACAATTGACACATTATACTCATGGAGTATGGTTGCATTATTGTGAGACACCGTATGTTGTAGATTTGCATATATATATATATATGTGATATGAACATGATTTTAAAATTTGTTGTTTAGTTACTATTTAATTACATACCTACTTACTAAGTTGCTCAGACTCACCTTGTTTTAATTATGGTTTTTAGTTGACAACGTAGAAGATGGAACCCAACGTGGAGTTGGAGCTCAGGATTGGGATAAGTTGTGAACCAAACTCGCATAATTATGAACATTCCCTTTTTGACATTTTGTGAGGTGTATATATATATATATATATATATTGAAAAGTCCTAAATTTGGGCGAGTTTTGTAAATTAATTTGTGTAAAATTATTTTTGACATGTCATTATAGCAGGATGTGTATGAAGTTTCTTTGATTCCCCCCCATCACAATACGATTATCGATTCTGGGCAATCTGTGAGTGTATATGTGTTTTAGTGGATTATGACTTTGGTATGCATGTTTATATATGTGATGATGGATCATATAGGTTGGAGATGGACAATTCAGGGGAGACTCTATTTGAGATTCCTCATGATACTACCCTAAAGTAACACCTGAAAAGTGGGGCTTTATAGGTTGTTTGGAGGGAATGGCTACATGGGGCTTTGGAAGAAATTAGATTTGGTTTGTGTATGATTTTTTTTTCTAGTTCTAGATAGGGAAATTATATTTAAGAATATCTAATCTATGCATGAGAGTTGCCCTAGCCTTTTCGATGGCTTTAGAGTTTACTCTCATTTTGGCTTAGTATTCAGAAAAGGGCATAAGAATAAGTTTAGTTGGGTTAGATTTAATTGGGATATGGAAGGGGCTGAAATTGATTAGGGTTGGTCTTTGGTTGGTGATTGAGAGGATGATGGGGATGAAGAGGAATAGGAATTGGAAATTTGGTAAAGGATAGGAGAAGCTTGCTAAGGTGAGGGTGAGGCTTGGTTAGGTGAAGGTTGAGGGAGAGTAATAAGGACTAAATCTGATGATTTTGCTCCTTCTACATCTTGTGAGGTGGTGTAGTGGGAGAGGAGGATAAATTGGCTTTGGGACATGTTGGCTTGGAAGGTGAGGCTTCTTGGGATTTTAGTGATGGTTTAGGTTGAGAGGATGGTTCATGTTAGATAGATAGAGGTTAGGATGTTGGTTCAAGGTCGGGTTGAGAAGGTGTTTCCAACGCAATAGTTTGTTGCATTGGTTGGGCTGAGGAGGACGGGATGGTGGTTGGGTTAAGATGGATGGGTGAAGGAATTCATGTGGTTTAGGCTAGATAGGTTATGGACTCTATGGAGGATGAATGGTGTGGTAAATGAATCACTACACCTTGCATCTTCTTGGTCCCCATGGATTGAGGTTTAGAAGGCTGGGTAGACTCTATAAGGGATGTTATTATGTCAAGCTTGAGGTTTAGGACTTTCTGGAGATGGTTTACCTTATGGTTAATGATGAGTTCATAATATACCATATTTTAATATATATCCAAATTCACATGTTTTGGAACCTCATTTGGCATGTTTTATTGGTTTGTAACTACATTTGATAAAATATTACATTTAATGAGTTATTTGGTTTTTCAGTCTACAAACCAAGTCGAAAAGAAGCTGAATGTGAACAAGAATCATCCAATTTCGATAACAAATGAAGAAGATATGATCAAAATAGTGAAGAAATCTTGAGTGAACAACATTCTGGAGCCGCGGTGCCCATTCATTGCACCTACCAATTCATTCTAGCAAAATGGCGCTGCTAGCGCCAGAGACAACTAGGCTATGAAAAAAACTATGTAATTTATTATTTGGGTTGGTTTTAAACAAACGTGAGGGAGTTTTTTGAGGGCTTTTTGTTAGGATTTTGGAGAGCACTTTGGGGCTAAGGTTCTTAGGAGTTTTAGAGAGTTTTTGAAGCAGCTTTGAAGGAGAGAAAATCAACTTGGAGATCAAAAGGTTCGAGATCATTACCAAGGAGTGAAGAATAAACTGAAAGGGGGGAAGACATTGGTTTATTTTGGTTTTAATTATTTTCCTTATTTTGTGGTTTTTTATCTTGTAATTGGAACTATGATGATGTTTGAATCATATTTACTTAATTTATTTTACATCATGAGTGCCTAATTTCTATTTTTCTAGAGGAGAGATGAATTTTATGTGGAGTTCATGGTGTAATCAATGAATTTCTTGTTTGACCATGCAATTAGGTTTATTTGTGATGTTTGGTGTGTAATGCTTTTAATTGATTGGCTACCCATTGAATGGTTGTGGAATTAGGGTTTGATACTTAGAAAAGGTAATCCTAAATAGGATCTAAATATTACAACATAAAACTATAGATGACTCGAGAGAGCTTTTATGCTTTATGAAATTTTCAACAGAGAACCATAGATATTAATGCATTCTTATAATATGGGGATATTAAAATCAGGATTTTGAGAATAGATATTTAACCTATCACTCGAGAGAGGGGGTTTAAGTGAATTGGGATTCTCGGTTTATAAACTTATGCATTGCTAAATCAGAATTGAGTTGAATTTGCCATGAATGAAACATAAATGAAATCAATCATCTAGGATTTCCATATATTGATTTATTCTACTCAAAGTTATTCTTTTTTACTTGTTAGTTAAGAAACATCTATTTTTCATCATCCAAATAAATTTAGAATTACCTATAACAATAGCTAGTGAAAGGTTGAAATATACAATCCCTGTGGATATGACACTCACTCATCACTAAACTATAAAACTTGATGCTGTACACTTGTGGTTAAATTTGCAGCGAAAATGTTTTCGGCGCCGTTGCTGGGGATTGGTGATATTTCAATTTTCTTTTGCTAATATTGTCAATAGATAGGTTTCTTTAATTTAGAATTGTGTTTTTCTTTTCTTTTTAGTGAACTTAGTTTTCTTTTTGATTTTTGCACTGTAAATTTAATTTCTTTATCTTTCATAACAGTATATGCATGATCACTAAAATTCTAACCCAAGTTATTTTGATCTAGAAATAGAGAGAACACTATGGCAGATTTGAAAAGCAAAGCGAACAAATACAAGAGCAATGGGTGAACTAGAACAAATTTAGCCAAGAATAGAGCTGAATCAACAGAGACCAATTAGGGATTATTTCAATCCAATGGTCAATAAAAATTACTTCGGAGTTACTCGTCCAACCATCAGTGCAAATAACTTTGAGTTAAAACCAACACTGCTTAACATGGTTTAGCAGAACCAATTTGGAGGCTCACTGAGTGAAGACCCAAACATTCATTTAGCCATGTTTTGGGAGATCAGTGATACAGTAAAGATGAATGGAATACTAGATGAGGCTATCCAACTAAGACTCTTCCCATTTTCATTGAGGGATAAAGCTAGAGGATGGTTGCAAAGTTTACAACCAGAAAGCATTACAACATTGGATGACATGGTGGAAAAATTCCTAACAAAGTTTTTTCCACCTGCCAAAATAGCTCAACTGAGAAGTGAGATTGGTCAATTCAGATAAATGGATTTCGAGCCACTCTATGACTGTTGGGAGAGATTCAAAGATTTGCTTAAGAGATGTCACAACATGATTTTCTAGACTGGCTACCAATTCGGTTGTTCTACAATGGGTTGAATGGTCAGACAAGAACAATAGTGGATGCAATATCTAGCTGTTCACTAATGGCCAAGACTGCAACTGAGGCATACCAACTGCTTGAAGATATGACTTCAAATAAATTCCAGTGGCTGAATAAGAGAAATATGGTGAGAAAGGTAGCAGGTTATCTTGAAGTGGATCAAGTTATAGCCCTAACTGCATAGATGTCTTCTTTGACACACCAAATGGCGATTGCTGATTCAACACCTAAGGGAGCATTTATTGTAAGAGAATCTTTTTCATCCCCTCTGCCAATTGAAGCATATACTGCTTAAGATGCGAGCAGAGAAGAAGTGCAATATATCAATAACAAGGGCTACAACAATTTTTGAGGTAACAACATGCAAAATCCATATTATCCTGGACATTAGAGGAATTAGGATAACTTCCTTTACAAAAATTAGAGGAATAACTTGAACCACCCTCCCAGGTTTGAAAATCCACATCAACCTCAACACTAATCTTAACCTGCTGAAAAGAAACCATCCTTAGAAGATCTCATGGGCACTTTTATTCATGAAAGTCAAAATAGGTTTGCCAGGAATGAATTAAGACTTGATAACATGGAAACAATAGTGGGAAATATCGATGCATCCATTAAGTCTTTGGAAATAAAAATTGGTCAGATTGCCAATTCTTCTAGCAATTAGAATAGGGATACCTTTCCAAGCAACATGGAGAAGAATCCAAGACAACACTATAATTCCATAATGCTAAGAAGCAAAAAAGAGTTGGAATGCCCAAAGAGGAAACAAGAGACACCGACATCATCAGAAGTAGAAAATTAGGATGTAGCACAAGGAGGGAATGAAAGGCAACCAAAGAAGGAAGAGTCAGAAAAAGAAGACTACAAACTAGGGCAAATCGCATTCCATGATAACCCTCAAGTTCTGAAGACACAACTCTCTTTTCCTTAAAGATTTTAGAAGAAAAAAAAAGATGAGCAATTCAGTAAATTCCTTGAAATCTTTAAAAAATTCATATTAACATTCCTTTTGTAGAAGCATTGGAGCAGATGCCAAACTATGCAAAATTTGTAAAGGAAGTTATGTCAAAAAAGGAAGCTTGAAGAATTTGAGTGAAGTTGACAGAAGATTACAACGCTATATTGTAGAGAAAGCTTTTTAAAAGATCCAGGGAGTTTTAGTATTCCATACATTATAGGAAATTCATCACTTCATAAGGCATTATGTCTTATGTCGCTTTCAATTTTTTAGAAACTTGGACTAGGATAAGTGAAGCCAACCACCATCACATTACAACTAGTGGATAGGTCTTTGACTCATTCTTGGGGGATCATAGAAGATGTATTAGTGAAGGTGGATAAATTCATTTTTCCTGCTAATTTTGTGGTGCTGGAAATGGAGGAGGATCATGAGTACCTCTTATTCTGGAAAGGCCATTTCTTACAATGGGAAGGGCTCTAATTAATGTTCAGCAAGGTGAGCTAACTCTGAGAATCAATGAAGAAGAGGTAAAGTTTAATGTTTACCATGCCATGAATTACCCAGTTGAAAAGAACACTAGTAACATAATAGAGATCATAAATGAATGTGTAACTGCATTCTTTAATGATGAAACATAACTGATACATTGGAAAACTGCATTGCAAACTCTATTAGTCAGATCATGACAGGTTCAGAAGAGATCAAAATACAAGTGTTGGATTTAGAGACAGGGTTAGAAGATAAAGTAAGCAATGAAATAGAAGTTTTCAAAGAAGAACTAGCCTTCAAAGAAGTGAAAGTCACATTGGAATTGAAACAACTGCCAGAACACATTAGGTATGCATATTTAGGCAATAATTCATCATTTCTAGTGATTATTTCCTCCGCTCTAATAGGTTTGGAAGAAGAGAAACCATTACGGGTGCTAAGGGATCACAAACCTGCTATTGCATGGTCGATTGAGGACATCAAAAGTATAAGCCTTGCCATATGCATGCATAAGATTTTGATAGAAGATTCTTATAACCCTCTAAAGAACATTAGAGAAGACTCAACCCAGCAATGAAAGAGGTAGCACATACCGAGGTTTTGAAATTACTCAAAGCAGGTATTATCTATGCAATTTCTGACAGTGAATGGGTGAGTCTTGTGCAATGTGTACCAAAGAAAGGTAGGATGACAGTGATTCAGAATGAGAACAATGAGCTATTATCTACTAGAACTGTCACTGGGTGGCTAGTGTGTATTGATTATAGAAAATTAAACAAAGCCAACAGAAAATACTATTTTCCTCTATCTTTCATAGACCAAATGTTAGACCGTTTGGCCAGACATGATTATTATTGCTTTCTAGATGGGTACGCAAGCTACAATAAGATTATGGTAGCCCCAGAGAAGCAAGAGAAAATGACGTTTACCGGTCCATACGGTACTTTTGCATACAAGAGGATGCCCTTTGGTTTGTGCAATGCTCCCGCTACTTTCCGGCAATGATGATGGCAATATCTCATGACATGGTAGAGAACACTATGGAAGTTTTTATGGATGACTTTTCAGTTTTTGTCTCCACATTTGATATTTGCTTGCATAACCTGTCTCTTGTTTTGTAGAGATGTGAGGAAACTAACCTAGTTCTTAATTGGGAAAAGTGTCACTTTATGGTTAGGGAAGGCATTGTACTAGGCCACAAGATTTTAGTTCATGGTATGGAAGTGGACAGAGTAAAGATTGTAGCCATTGAGCAACTCTCACCCTGATCCAATATAAAGAGAATTCATAGGTTCTTGGGCCATGTAGGATTCTATAGGAGATTCATTAAAGATTTCTCAAAAAATCTCTAAACCTTTATGCAATCTCCTTGAAAAAAATAGTTCTTTTAATTTTGATGAATTGTGCTTGCAGGCATTCAATATGCTGAAGGAGAGGTTGATCTTTGCTTTGATTTTAGTGATGCCTGATTGGAATTGGCCTTTTGAAATCATGTGTGATGCAAGTGATATGGTAGTGGGAGTAGTTGTAGGTCAAAAGCATGACAAGATCATTAGAGCTATATATTATGCAAGCCGCATGTTGAATGAAGCATAAAAGAATTATACCACAATAGAAAAAGAACTATTAGTGGTGGTTTTTGCATTGGAAAAATTTTGATCACATATTATTGGCTCAAAGGTCATTGTGCATTTGATCATGCAACTTTATGACACCTATTTGCGAAGAAGGATGCAAAAACCTAGATTGATTCATTGGGTATTGTTGTTGGAAGAATTTGATTTAGAAATTCAAGACAAGAGAGGAAGTGAAAATGTGGTAGCTAACCATGTGTCTAGATTGGAACACCCAGGTGATGAAAGTGCAATTCAAGAGAAGTTTTCGGATGAACAACTTTTCACATTGAGTAGAAAGTTTCCATGGTATGCAAATTTTGTGAATTTCATAGCATGTGGAACCTACCCTCTAGACATCAAAGGGCAGCGAAAGAAAAAAAATTCTTGCATGATGTCAAAGCATATATGTGGGATGATCCATTTTTATTCAAGAGGTGTGCAGATCAGATCATCCGGAAATGCATTCTAGAAGAAGAAGTTCATGACATTCTACAGTAATGCCATTCTGCAGCAATGCCATTCATTGCTGTACGGAGGTCATCATAGTGCTGACAAGACATCTGCAAAAGTTCTGTAATCTGGATTTTATTGGGTATCACTCTTCAGGGATAGCTACAAGTTTGAAAACTTGTAATTGTTGTCAGCGAATAGGCACAATTTCAAGAAGACATGAGCTACCACTAACAAACATCCTGGAAGTAAAATTTTTTGATGATTGGGGAATAGACTTCATGGGACTATTCCCCATCTCTTTTGGTTATTCATACTTTTATTGGCTATTGATTACGTCTCAAAGTAGGTAGAAGTAGTAGCCATAGTGACAAATGATGCGAAGGTAGTTTTGAAGTTTTTGCAGAAGAATATCTTCACAAGATTCAAAACTCCACGAGCAATTACAGCAATATTTTCAACAACTTACTCCTGAAGTATGGTGTGAGACACAAGGTATCACTTGCTTACCATCCACAAACAAATGGACAAGCCGAGGTGTCCATCCAAGGGATAAAATAGATATTGGAAAAGACTATCGGATGGAATCATAAGGACTGGTTAAGGAGATTGGACAATGCACTCTGGGCTTACCGGATAGTATACAAAATGCTAATTGTCATGTTAATGTATCGATTGGTTTTTGGAAAAGCATACCCCCTTCCACTAGAATTGGAGCACAAAGCATACTGCGCAGTGTGGAAATTTAATCTGATTTTGGAAACTTCAAGTCATAAACGGATGCATCAATTGAATGAGTTAGAGGAATTCCGTCAGTAAGTTTATGAAAATGCAAAAATCTATAAGGAAAGGATAAAGATATGGCATGACAAGCTCCTTCTCAATCATGAATTCCAACTAGGGCAACAAGTGTTACTTTTCAATTCACAACTAAAATTGTTCCCTTGAAAGTTGAAATCAAGGTGGTCTAGACATTTTTGTCATCAGCAAAGTTTCTACTCATGGAGTAGTGGAGTTGAGGACGTAAGACAACAAAACTTTTCAAGTCAATGGCCAATGTATAATGCATTACTTTGGAAATGAAGGCAAAAGTGGAGAGGTGACCCACTTGAAGGATGGAGAGTGAAGCGGAAAGGAGTCAGGTTGAGGACTTTAAACTAAGCACTTCTTGGGAGGCAACCCAAACTTTTGATCTTTCTTCTGATTTAAATTTTTAGTAGTAGAATGATTGAATTTTGTCATAATCATGTTAATCGCTAAGATTAAATCTTTTGGTTCTACTTAAATTAAAATATAGATTCTTCACTTTATATGGTTTTGCATATTTGACTCCAATGACAACCTATTGTTTTATGAATTACAAGTAAAGTTCATGTTGAAAAGAGATGAGGAGCAAGACAAGTAAGAGTATTCAAGATAAAATCAACATTGGAGCAACATGTGGAAAAAGGGAGCAAGGGAGCAGCACAAAAGGCAATAAGGTGGCGCCGTCGGAATCGATCTGGCGCCATCGGCACTAGATAAGTATAGAGAGAAAAAAAAAACATGCTTCGGATAGTTAGGTGGCGTCACCAGCACCACCCCACTTATAACTCATGCGCACCAATCCCCTCTCCTCATTCGTTTCTTTCTCTCAGCCCCCAAAATCCTTGTTCCCTCTTTCTTCTCAAAATTTCCTCCTTTCCCCATCTATTTCCCCCATTCCATCACTCCTTTTCTACACATATCATCTAACAATCCCTTTCTCTCCCATCTCTATCAATCTCAAAGCTCTAAACTCTCTACACCTCTTCTTCTCATAGTGATCTTTCAAGGTTGGGCTTCACAAGCACATGGAGGATTGAAGAAACAAGGTGAAATCCTTTCTTTTTCATTCAATTGTCTTCTAACTAAGTTGTTGATGTGATTTCCAAAGAGTGGAGAATTTTTTTGTGTTGGGAAAGTTTGGTTTTCAAGTTCCCTTGGAAGTGTTTGATTGAATGGTTGAGAAACGTTCTTGTTGATTTTCATGGGAAATTTTGTGCGATGATATACATGATTGACTAAACTTAGATTGGAGTGAAGATTGTGGGATTATGGAGTGGATTTGCCCATGTTTTGAAGAGAGTTGGAGCATGTGTTAGGAATTGCATTATGACCTAGTGCGCTTAGGTGTGAACTTCTGCATTCTGCTTTTGGGGTTAAATCCAATTCAATTTTGGGTGCTCAAGGAAGTGTCAAGCTTTCTCTTTGTTGAGTATTCATTTTTATACTTCATGGTTTGTGTATGGGATTGGTAACAATGGTGAAGAATACCTTGAGAGTGTGTTGAACTAAATGCTCGCTGGGTATTTGTGAAAATGCCTAAGTAGAAGTTTCATTGAGAAAAAGTTGATTGAGTGCTGTCAGTTGTGTATGCTTGTTTAAGATTAAAAGTGAGGCGCATTGGTGTGATTTGGGATAAGTTGATTTGTGATTAATTATCATAGTGTGCATCCATTCTTATTTGTATCAAGTGTGTTTGTCAGCATGCCTCCTAGAAAGTCCACTTTTGGACTGTCCAAGAGATGGAGAGCAGAGTGTGACCCTACCTTCTTTAATGAATGGGCAGAAGAGATATACAATTCATCGATTATACATAGAGAAGGAATTAGAGAGAGAGAGGGATAGATACAACACACATTGATATTAAAAACATCATCCAATAGAGGCATTGGCAAAAGTTTGTGGCTCAACCTGAGCCTGCTATGGTTACACTTGTAAGAGAATTCTATGCTAGCGCCAGAGCAAAATATGAGGCAGATCCAACAAATCTGAGAGTTCCTGTAAGGGGAAAATTGGTTCCCTATGACAGATCTTCCATTAATCGCTGCTTTGAATTAGTTGACATTGAAGATGATGCCTACACTTCATGGTTAGAACAAGGTCCTGATTACAATGCAGTCATTACTAGTTTGGCTAAGTCGCGTAGTCAATGGAAGAAGAAAAATAACAGGGTTATTAGTTTTCTAAGAGGACAATTGGAAGCATTCTCAAGGGCATGGCACTATTTCATATCAGCAAGGTTGCTACCTTGAAACCATGTCTCCAATGTAATAAAGGAAAGAGCTCAACTCCATTACACCATTCAGATCGGGCTGTAAATTGATGTGGGGAAGGTCATTGAGCGCTCTATTGTCTCTTTCAGCACTGGAAGGTTGTCAAGCTATCTGGGCCATCCGTCTCTCATTTGCCAACTATGTCTTATGGTAGGTGTCTCTCGCAAACCCAATGAAGAGTTCCAAATACCATTGCCTATAATCGATGATGCTATCATGGAGACATTGGAAAAGACCAGTGCCATGGGTCATAGAACTGGCACATCTTCTGCTGCCCCGAGCTCTTTTGAGACAAGGTACAAATCAAATCTTCCCATTTCAGAGCTCACTCTTGCAGATCTTTAGGATCAGGTTATGGAGCTACGAAATTCTCAGGAGCAATTTCAAAAATGGACTACATAGCAACTGAACTATTTGGTGGATCACAACATTGCAATGAATGAGATGTTCAAGAACACCAATTTCTTTCAGGGTTCCAGTTCTATTATTCTTCCCACTCCCTTGACCTTTTTGCTAGATTCACCATCCACTGTTGATGAAGAGTCAACTGATTACTCTAATGAGTAATTTGACACACTTTAGGGAAGTCCTCATTTTCCATAGCTTTATTCTAACATTGAAGACAATGTTTACTTTAAGTTTGGGGGAGCAGTTTTCCATTTTTTTGTGGCTTTGTTTAGATTGTGTTTAGAATGCTTAGTTTGTTTGGAATTTGCACTCATTTGTCTTTTGCCTATCCAAAAGAAATTATATGCCAACATGTTGAAACTGAATAGGATGACTCTCTCTCTAATTAATCATTAACATAGGATGAGTTTTTTTTATTACCATTGCATATTATTTGGAAAGAAGGATATACACTCCTTGTGATTCAATGAGTTTTGTAAAAGATCCTTCCTTTTCAAGACTGATGAAAATTTTTCAAGCACATTATGTTATGACCATGCGAAGTGTATGCAATTCAATTAATAGTGTTGTGAATTCATTAACTTATTTTGATTGAAACAAGCATGTTGGAACTTGTTTGATTATTCCTCAAGGCAAAATCTTAGACAATATGCTTATTTGGAAGTGATTTAGGCATTCTTTGATCAGTTTGAGCCTTTCAAGCCAATCTAGTATATTCAATTTCATTAGTGTTCCTATTGAGCCTTATGAGAGAATGGAACATGCAAAGCATGTGAAAAACCACCATTCAAATTTTCTTCCTGTAGCCTCATTATCTAAGCCTATTTACCCTGAAAAATCATGTTTTACCTATTCAGAGATATACGTCATGTGCATGGTTGTTTTCTAGGTATGAGTAAAGCAAAAAGAAGATGAACTTGGGTGTGTTAAATTGAGTATGCTACAAAAAGAAAAAAAAGGGGGACAAAAGAAAAGTCAAGTAAGGAGAGAGGTTTAAACTGGGGGGATCACATTCGATGAACTGAAAAAAAAGAAAACAAAACAAGTTTTGGGGTGTGATAGTAATACAACCCAAAATAAAATAAAAATAAATATGAGAAAACCCCAACAGAAAGTAAGAGAGTGAACTTCCATTAGCACTTCAGTTATAATCTTTGACTTTGTTATTTCTTGTGTTTTTTCTTTGTGAACCAAACCAAAGACCCCAGTACAAACTTTACAAAGACCTATTGATCCAAGCAAATAGAACTGCCTACATTAGTAGAGAGGGATTATGAAAAGCAAGTATATAATGTACTTTGTGAAGATCATTAGAATCATTTGTTCACACATGGTTGACTGATAGGTATGCATGGACCTTGAGATTTAAATAGCATACATAATCACAATTTTCACTTCATGAAAGGATCGATGAAGTATGAGTTCATGAAATTACTTTGGAAGTGTCTTGAATGAATTCTGAATCATGTGGACATGTATAATTTATCTGGCATATGTTTGATTGTTTAAGAGAGACTTTTCCTGATTATTTCACCAGTTTAGTTGCTATTTTGCTCAAAGATGATCAAAAGCTAAGTTTGGGGATATTTGATAAGTTTATAATATAGCATATTTTAATACCCAAATTCACATGTTTTGGAACCTCATTTGGCATTTTTTATTTTATAACTATATTTGAGAAAAAATTACATTTAATAGAGTTATTTGGCTTTTTAGTCAACAAATCATGTCGAAAAGAAGCTGAATGTAAAACAAGCATTATTTTGATATTATTTGTGGCATTGATTGAGATGAATTTAGTAAGAGTGGTTAACATAAGAGTTGAAGATCTTCAAGTTAGTTGTCAAACACAATAGGAATCATCCAATTTTGATAATAAATGAAGAAGATATGATCAAAACAGTGAGACATCTTGTTTGGACAATATTTTGGAGCCGTCGGCGCCCATTCATCGCACCTACATTCATGTCCAATATGGTGGCATCACTGGCGCCAGACATGGCCAAATTATGGAAAAACTGTGTAATTTATTATTTAGGCTGGTTTTTAAACAGAAGTAAGGTAGTTTTCAGGGACTTTTTGTTAGGGTTTTGGAGAGCACATTAGGCATAAGGTTCTTTGGAGTTTTAGAGAGTTTTTGAAGAAGCTTTGAAGGAGAGAAGATCAACTTGGAGATCAAGAGCTTCGAGATCATTAACAAGGAGTGAAGAACAAGCTCAAAAGGTGGAAGACATTGGTTTATTTTGGTTTTAATTATTTTCCTTGTATTTGTGGTTTTTATCTTGGAATTGGAATTATGATGATGTTTGAATCTTATTTTCTTGATTTATTTTACATCATGAGTGGCTAATCTCTCTTTTTCTAGAGGATAGATGGATTTTATGTGGAGTTCATGTGTAATCAATGACTTTCTTATTTGGCAATGCGATTAGGTTTATTTATGATGTTTGGTGTGTAATGCTTTCAATTGATTGGCTACCCATTGAATGATTATGTAATTTGAGTTTGACACTCGGAAGAGGTAACCCTAAATAGGATCTAAATATCATAACATAAAACTATAAATGACTTGGAAGGGCTTTTATATTCTATAAAATTGGTAGCAGAGAACCATAGATATTAATGCATTCTTATTATTCTAATTTTTATAGGGATATCAAAATTAGGATTTTGAGAATAGATATTTAACCTATCACTCAGGAGAGAGGGTTAAGTGAATTGGGATTTTCGGTTTATAAACTTATGCATTGATAAATCAGAATTGAGTTGAATTTGCAATGAATGAAACATAATTGAAATCAATCCTTTATAATTTCATATATTGATTTATCCCACTCAAAGTTATTCTATTTAGTTGTTAGTTAAGAATCATCTATCTTGGGTCATCCAAATAAAGGTAGAATTATCTATAACAATAGCTAGTGAAAGGTTGAAATATACAATCCTTGTGGATACGACACTCGCTCATCACTAAACTATAAAACTTGATATCGTACACTTGTGGTTAAATTTGCAGCGAATAGTTAAGGTGAGAGAGGCCAAAGGTTATATGGTTCTCTAGGTTAACTATCCTAGAGTGGACTTGAGAAAATTTGTTGCATATGAAAGCTTTAAGAGAGGCAAGGCTTGGGATGTGGTGTGAAGTTGGTCTAAGTTGTGGGGTAGGGTGAGATGTTGAGATTTCTACTGTTCTTTCTTCTTTCTTCTTGCATTTTGCTTTTATCTTCTCTTTCATCTCTCTCTCTCCTTCTTTCCACTTATTTCTGCCTTCACTACCTTTCATTTCATCTCTTCTTCTTTCTCTCACTTCTTCATTTTTTATTTCTTCTCTTTTTTGCTCTTCCCTTCCTTCTACTTCTTCCTTTGTTTCTCTTCTCTCCTCTTCTAGTCTTTTCTTCCCTTGCTTAGTAGTCCATCCATCAACTGTCAACTTGAAACCCACTCTTTTAATAGTTGAATTCCCTATTATATTTTTCTTCTTTACATATTCACCATATTCAACTTTAACATCCACTTTTTACTCTCAAATGAATTTGATAAACAACATCCCATAAGGTAGTGGCAATTTGGGATTTGTCTTGACCATGTATAAATGATCAAACATAAGTTTGACTAGATCTATTCTTTTCTTTTCTTTAGTGCCTATAGAATTCTAGCATCCTTTTTGGGCACTTGGTCTATATTACCAATTTTGGTTTAGATAGTATTGAAAATTATATTATGTACCAACTTTAAGTCCAAATTTAAGTGTCTTGCATGTACGAATGCTTCTTTATCCCCTATCTCTTCTTCTACTACTTCTGAAAATAATTTGGCCTTACTCTCTAGCGAATTCTTCATTTACATTAGGTAAATTAAACTTAGCCCTAATGTTTTCTAGGCTCAAGTCAATCTCCACCTTTCCAATCTAAGTTTTCTTTATGATGGGATTGTAGTTACTCACAAGAACCTGATCAATCCTGGGTTATTGAGGTCTTGGGATTCAAGTATTTCTCTCCACCCTTAAAACTGGAGCCATTGGCTCATAGGGAGGTCCCAACCTCCTCCTTCTTTTACAAAAGTTTTAAAGTCAAATATTCTTCCTTTCAACACTTTCTTGCCTTCATATAAACTTTCAAAACTTTCATATGCAGAGAGCTTACCACTAAAGAATATCCAAAAGCCCACATTAGAAGTGTTGGGCTTCTTCCTTTTGCTTTGAACTTGGCTTCTTTACTTCCCTTCATTTCTTCCTTCTTCCACTACCCTTGGATGGAGAAGCCATAATCATGGTAGGATTCTTTGCTTGTGCCATCATTGCAATAGTGTTTTAGAGAGGTTTTAGGGTTGAAAGGGTTTGGATTTATGGATTTTAAATGAGAAATGGAGGATTAGACTCTTAGAAAATGATTTAGAATTTAAGACGTAGAATCCATTTTTGTTTAAAATGAGAAAAATCGAGCAGAAGTAGAAATGACTCACTTGTATGTTAGTCGATAGAGGTCTGTGATGAGCTTTATAAAAGTCTATGAACTTCTTTGCCACAATGGGTTACTTAATTTTCATTGAGGTTTGTGAGGATCGCTAATAGCATAAGCTATCCTTTGTCTATGTTCCATGAATTGATAGAGGTCTATGGTAACTTTTGTATGGTTCCAATGTGCAGATAGACTTGTTCACAGAGGTTTGTGATACCTCTATTAAAATGCTATTTTCTTTGTCCATTTAAAAAGGATTTTAGAGTGTCCCATATAGGTCTTTCAATAGCTTTGTAGATTCCTTTGTTCATTTAAATGTATTTGGAATAGAGTAAGTAAGGGAAGTTGGAATTTCATTTTTGAGAGTGACTTTAAAAAAATTTGAAACATCTAAAAATATTAAAAACCTTATATTTAACTGTGATGGTTCTTGACAATTTCATATGCATGAAAAATCATTTGAAATACTTGAAAATCATGAGATTATGCATTATGTACATACGATCAAGCATCATATGATATGCAATTCATGTGCATTGATCTAATACACGTAGATTCCTTCTAATTTTACAAAAGTTCTCTTCAGGGAGTGGTTAAGTTGATATATTTGCTAGTTATTCATCAGTGGGCATAAATTCTAGGTAGATATTATGATTTTACAATTGATCTTTAATATAGTGGTGCCTCAACTTAATATGTTTGGTCCTAAAATGTAATACTAGATTCTTTGTCAAGTTTATAGCACCGGTGTTATCACATCTAATGTGAATATCTACAAATTTTAGTCTAGAATCTCTTAATTATTGTTTCATCTACAAAATCTATGCACAACAATATTTTGCAACTATATATTGAGCTTTAGCAGTTGATAATGCCACAAATGTTTATTTCTCTAAGAACCATGGTATGATCGTGCTTCTAAGGAATTGGCAAGTTCTTGATGTACTCTTTCCATCCACTTTCTAACTAGCAAAATCTGCATCTGAGCACCCCTACTAATTCAAAGTTCGATCTTTTTGGATGCCACAAACCTAAGTTTGGTATATCTAAAAAGGTATTTAAAGAAGTATTTAATAGTAGCGATTCATTGGGGTTTGATTTGAATCTAGAACACATGAAAACATTAAACATAATATCTGACATTTTAGCAATTAAATAGAGTAGGGATCATATTATGATTCTATAAAGCTTTTGGCAAACTGGCTTACCCTTTTCATCTTTATCCATCTTCATGGGGGTGCTCATTAGTGTAAATACTAGTCTTCCTTCCTCCATCTTTATCTTTCTTTGGCAAACTTGCTCATCTTTATCCATCTCCTTTGTATATTTGGATTGATAGATAAATATTCCATCCTTCATCTGCTTGATTTAGAGACCCAAGAAAAATTGAGTTCCCCCATCAAGCTTATCTTGAATTCTCCTTACATGGTCTCAAAAAACTCTTGAGACAATTTCTCATTAATAGATCCAAAGATAATAGTATCTACATATATTTGAAAAATTAGGAAATCTTTCATGTCATGCTTAAATAAGAGTGTTGTATCAACTCTACCCCTTGGAAACCATAGTTTAATAGAAATTTACTTAGTTTATCATACCAAACTCTAGAAGCTTATTTTAAACCATAGAGCTTTCTTGAGTTTGAAAATATAATTTGGATTATAAGGATCATCAAACCTAAGGGGTTGTTCTATGTGTTGGGATTATTGTATGATTTTGATGACAATAAAACTTTTTTTAAGACTTGATGCTAATGTTGCTTTTAGTCTAGGAAGCTGAAATGAAGACAAATATGCTTAGCATGAATAATCATGATTGCAACATTGAATGCAAGCATATTACATAAATTGTTTTAGAGAATGAAGAATTCATTATTATCCATAGTGCATTAATCTTGTTTATTAAATGTTAGATCATAGATATATCATATACTTGATGAAGTTATCACTTTAAGCTTTCATTAGAAAAATAATACATGATTTATCCATGTCCTACAACTTGTGAAAATCATGTAGGGATAAACATATTTTGATAAGTGTGCTTCATGGAAGATATTCTTTTCTTTACATGAAAAAAAAATTATGCTTAAACGAGCTTATAAATACTAAATCATGATTTAAAGTACATATTCATGCTTTACAACTTATTAAAATTACATATGGATAATAATATTATGATTTACAATGGAAAAATGAAAAATGTCAAGCTAACAATGTGACAAAAGTACAGAAATTTTCAAGTGCAGGTGCGCTGCTACAATAATTTTGCTACAGTAAAATGTTATAGTAGCAGACGAAGTGGATTATCTAAGAAGAAGTGAAAGATAAAGTGGATTGTCTAAGATGAAGTGGAAGATAAAGCTTATCTAAGACAAAGTGGAAGATGAAGTAAAGCTTTAGACAAATTAGCAGATGAAGTAATGGACGAAGTGAAAGACGAAATTCGAGTTAGCAGATGAAGTAACAAATGATTGCTACAGTAATCTACTATGGTAATATGCTACACTAACCTATAGACAAAGCTTCAAGCAATCAACAAATGAAGTGCTATAGTGATCTGCTATAGTAACAACACTACAGTAACTTTGCTACGGTACAACAGACAAAGCTTCAGGCGATCAGCAGATGAAGTAACAAATAAAACTTTTGGCGATCAGCAGACAAAGTAACAGACAAAGTGGTGCGATGCTACAGTGATATGCTACAATAATGTTGCTATAGTAACATTGCTACAGTAACCAATAGATAAAGATATTCATCTACTACTTACTTCGGACTAAGCGGTGCTATTGTGATTTGCTATAGAATGTTGCTACAGTAACTTGCTATAGTGAAAAATTATTGTTTTCAAATATAAAAAATTCAACACTCTGCAGTAGCTGAATTTTGCAATAATATTCTTCCAAGCGAACCTTTTTGGATTATAAAATAGACAATCCATTGAAGGAGAATGAAATTCTTAAAGGTTCTAAGTACTAAACAAAAATCAAATAATAAGAGCCCATTCAATTTTGCAAGTGCAAGACTGTAGATATTTGTTCTAACCATGTGCAACATTTTAGAAAGTCAAGTTATAGAGATTTCAAAATATGCTTAAAGATGTCAATCTTAATACTCTATTCAAAATATCATAATATCTGAAGAGACAATGAAAAGGTAGTGGATGGAAGAAGAAGTTTAGATAGTAAAACACATTTGTCTGAAAATGAAGAAGCCCAGCTTCATCTTGAATCAACTATGGATAAAGTAGAAGACGAAGAAAGTTTGTTAAGCTAGAAAGAGACTTTGTTTGATAATAACTTTAGACAAATGCAATAAAGTACTGGTCAAAGTGGAGCAGCTAAATTTGTCAGAATTTATTATCTTCTTTCCAAAATCGTGAATCAAGTTAGAGCTACAATATCTCTTCATTCGTCAGTTGCCTGAATCGGCTATTCATCTTCTTCTATGTTAAGGTCGGCACTGCAGAATGACTCTAAGTATATGAAAATTAATTAAAAGATGATGCTTTCAAATGGAAGGTTATCAGAACAGACTTCTACATTTATTTCCTGCTCATCTACCTTTGTCTTTGCATTCAATGAAGATCATCTTTCTCCAACGGTCAAAATTTATGAAGAAACTATTTAAGGAGACAAGATGGAACGATACAAGGAGGTGAAGGATTATTTTTTAGACACATTAACCTTATGCAAATCTTTTCACCTATGGCCAAGAGCTTAAACCTTCAGTTATCTATCCTTGAGCTTAAACCTTCATATTCTTAATGGTCATTATCCTTATATTATGGGAAGATCTTTTTATGTTGTTAGAGTTGTAAAAGATTTCATCTTTCCCTGTACTTCATTTAACACTTTGTAAAAGTGTATAAGTTTTCTGGTTAATCTGAAAACCAGATAGTTGTTGGTGATCTCTAGAAAATCATCAAGTTTGCTGGTGATCTTTGAAACCAGTGAGTTTCTTGATGAGCTCATAAGAACCAGAAGAGTGCTGGGAGCACTATATTTATGCCCCTTAGAGCTGGAATCTAGAAGAGTGCTAGGATAAATATTGTATTTTCATTATATGGGATATAGTGGAACCCAAGGCATAATGAGTGTGTGCTCTTGGAAGAGTGAATGTAGGGACAGGGTTCCCAAGCCACTATAAAAATTATATTGTTTGTGTGTATTTATTTGCTTGCTTTATCCTTCATGCACTTTATGATTTTATCATTTACTTTATATCACATTACACATAAGCATGAAAATAGGGAAATGATCTAACAGGGGTTAAATAATAAATTTTTATTTACCCAATTCACCCCTCCCCTCTTAGGTTTAAGCCATTCTATGAGAACCAACACTATGTACACTTCCTCATTTATGAATTCACTTATGAATGCACTTTTGAAAACCATTTAAAATAGTTTGAAATTCATGTAGGATACAAAAGCAAAAAACATTTTAATGGCTTTTATACTAGCAATAGGGTATATAACTCTTCAAAGTATATTTCTTCTTCTCAGTAATACCACTTTGCCACAAGTCTTGTCTTGTTTCTCACTACTATTCTAGATTTACCAAGATTGTTCCTAAAGATCCATTTTGTACTAATGATAGATTGATGAACTGGTCTAGCAACTAATGCTCATATTTCATTCCTTTTAAATTGGTCCAACTCTTCTTGCATATCCATTAGCTAGTTTTCATCTTCTAATGCTTGGTCTATGCATGTTGGCTCTGGTTGAAAAATAAAGAAAAAATTGCCACATATTTAGTGATCGAATGATTTAGTTCTTACTTTGTCATACACATAACTAAGTAATTGGTTCCTAGGATAAGCATGCATGAAACTTTAGCCTCTAAGTGAGAACTTATTACCTTCATCATTTCTCAACTTGTTCTTCTTCTTGTTCCTCTTCCCATTCCACTTGTTGTTATGCTTGTGGAGTTTCTTCAGTTTGTCTTCTCAGCTTCATCTTCTCCACAGATTGAATTAGTTCACCTATCTTATCATCAAAATCACTAAAAATTTTCATGAGGTTAGTGGTCTCATCAAATTTAATATGAATTGACTCTTCTACAATTCTATTTCTCTTATTCTAGATTTTAAATGCTTTACTAACAATGGAATATCCAAGAAAGATTCCTTAATTTGACTTTTTATTAAATTTCCCCATATTTTCCTTTCTATTATCTAGAATAAAGAATTTCCATTCAAATGCACAAAAATATAAAATATTTAATTTTCTTCTATAATATAACTCAAATGGAATTTTGTTAAGTAGGGGCCTAACATAAATCATATTTATAATGTAGCGAGCTATGTTCATTGCTTTGACCAAAAAATATTAAGGTAGACTATATTCACTTAACATAGTATTTGCCATTTCTTGCAAGATTTTATTTTTTCTTTTAACAACTTTATTCTTTTGAGGTGTTCTTAGTATAAAGAATGTGTGAAGAATGCCATTCTCTTCATACAATGTGGTGAAATGATGATTTTCAAACTCTCCACCATAACCATTTCTTATTGCGAGGAGAAATTTATTCATTTTGTACATGTTTGGTACATATTTTAAAAAATAAAATTAAGCTCATCCTTGGTTGTTAGAAACACTATCCATGTAAATCATAAATAATTATCCACGATTACATTGCACGATATTTTTCTCCTAGGCTTCTTATTCTTGTTGGTCTAAGTCCATATGTAGTAGTTGAAGAGGTCTAGTTGTGTATACTTTCTTTTGAGGTTTAAATGACTCTTTCACTTATTTACCTCTTAGGTAAGCATCACATAGTTGGTCTTTATTATATTTTAACTTTGGTAAGCCAACAACTAGGTCTTTGTTATACATCTTTTCTATCAAATGTTTGTTGGCATGGTGAAGTCTTCTATGCCATAATAGAGATTCATTGTTTTCAACCATAAGACATTTAGCTGACATTTCACATAGATCAACCAAATAAACATTTAAATGTCTTTTACCATAGACTACAACATAGTTATTTCCATTTAACATAGAACAACTTTAGGATTCAAACACAACTTTATATCCATTGTCACAAAACTGGCTAACACTCAACAAATTTTGTTTTAATCTCTCTGCTAGTAAAGTGTTTGAAATAGTTATAGAGTCTTGTTGACTTACCTTACCAATCCCAACCACTCTACGTTTACTTTTATGCCCACAAGTTGCTATTCCATTGATTTTAGCTTTCAACTCCATGAACATCTCTCTCTCCTTTGTCATGTGTCTTGAGCAACCATTGTCAATGTACTATGTGCTGCTTCTTGTGGTTCTTAAGCACAACTGCAAAGACAAGTTAATTTTTAGTACCCATCTAAGAATGGGTTTAGGGGAATTCATAGCAAATTTTGGTACCCATTGTTCCTTGAGTGTTAGATATTTCTTATTTTTCATGATGTTTAGTATTTACATTCTCAGCTATAAACTTTGGAACACATATTTGTTTGAATTTTTGCTTGTTTCTTGGTTTTCTTCCAACCATTCTAGCTTTATACTCGTGTTGGTTTTGCTCACCTTTTCTTTTTGGTTTTAGTTTCATCAAGGTGGCAATCAAGGTATTTTTTATTGCAATATTCTCTACCTTGACTAACTCAAGCTCCTTTAAAGCATTTTGCTTCAATTTGAGCATGTTATATTTTCTTCAACTTTAAGCATTTATTTTTCATCTTACTTAGCTCCTTTTTGGTCTCTAAATATTTAGCTTTTAGACCCATAAAATTTGAATGTGGAGACTCATTATCAATTGTTACCTTGTCGTAATTGATTGCCATGAAGCTAATCCTAGTGTGAAAATCTTCTTGAGTGTCTTCATTCTATTATTTTGCTTTTATGGCAATATCTAGTTTGCCTCGAGTTTCTTCAGGTGCCTTTTACTTCATCAATAATCCATGGGTCATTAAAGAACCCATGAGCTCTTTGACCATCATCTTGTCTAGGTTTTTGCCTAATGGATTTTTGTTGCTTTATGTTGTTTCCTAACTAGATGGTAGCTCAAGAGGGGGCATGAATTGAGATTTCAAAAATTCTAGCCAATAATTTTAGAGATGTGCTTAAAAATAAAAGAAAATAAAACTCACAACACATATGCACAAGATTTTTACTGTGGTTTGACCCTTCATGTGTTCCTACTCTACTTTTCTGAGTCAGTCTTTCACTAAACACTTGTTGGTTTTACAAGCTCACCAACAACTTACTGGTTTTCCAAACTCATCAGAAACTTTTATACATTGGTTTCCATGCTCACCAACTAACTTATACACATTAGTTCCCAAGCTTACCAACTAATTTATTAGTTTTCCAAGCTAACTAGAAACTTTTAAAAACTGTTGGTTTCACAAAGCTCACCAACTTACTATTTTTCCAAATGAAAATGTACAGATTAATATCTCTTACTTAGGAAAACTTGTATGAAAATTAAAACTCAATTAAATGAACAAAGTATGTAATAAGATCAGATTCAAACTCCTTTTGAAATTGACTCAGATCTGGCTTTGAAGGCTTTGAATGCTTTGGTAGTATTGTAGAAGTTGGAGTTAAATGATTGAAGATTGTGAATGCTCTTCTTGAATTAGATGATTTTTAGTATGGTCTCGGATATAACTAAGTGTTACCTTAAGCATGTTTTTATAAGCTTTGAAAAGATTTATCCATTGCAACCTTTAGCACCATTTTCAAATTTCTTAGGTAGAGTTGGTAGTGACTTTTGCATTTTGTCGGGCTTCAGAATTTTTGAGTTAAGTACCCAAAAATTCTGAATTCAATCCATAGCTTAATAGAATTTTTGAAGTGGTTCCTCAGAATTTCTATGATAAGTGTTTTCTTGGTAGTATTCTCTAGCAATTTTCTATGCATTGATTTTGCTGTCAATGGTCAGATTTTGAGCTTCTGAAGAACTTCTAAGAGATTTCTAATATACCTATGAAGATTGGATTTTTGCTTCTAATATTATTCTTTCACTCTTGTCTTTTTGAAGATGCCTCTAAAAAGGCTTTTGAGTTGCTTCTGAGTATTGTGTCACCATTCTAAGTTGCTTTTGATATGCTGAAATTTCTTTTGGAATAATTCTCTATGCTTTGATATTGTTTTTGAGGTTCTTCTAAATGTGGAATAATTCTTTTGATTTAACTCAGAGGGTTGAATTTACTTTTGATGTTCTTAACTTTTTCAATTTACTTCTAACGTATTTCTGTCTTCTTTTTAAAGGTCTTTTGAGAAGATTTTGACTTCAGAATTTTTTTTAGGATTAGTTCTGCATGCTTTGGTATTATTTTTGAGGTTCTTTTGAGGAACTTCTGTGTGCAGAAAGTTCCTCTATTTAACTTCTGACATATTTTTACAATTCTAAGAAAGCTTCTATCTGTCTTCTGATGTGCAATAATGCTACATCCTAATTCTGATGAGGTTCTGAGAAATCTCTGGTAGGGTTCTAAGATATTTATGTTTATTTCTGAGTTCTTCTAAGTTTTGCATTATATTTCTGATGGGATTTTGACATATTTCTGTTTACTTCTAAATTTCTGAATTTTCACACCATGTCTCTAAATAAATTCTAATTTACTTCTAAGCAATTTTTGAATAACTTTTATTTGAGCATTCTTTTTAAATTATCTTCCTTTGAAGGGTTAATGTAATGATTTTATAACTAACACCCATTATTACTTGCAGTTACTCTCCTTAATTTGTTTTGATATTTAAATGCTGCGTCACATGGAAAATAACCCCTTAGTACTTTAGTTCTTCATTCATTTGTCTGTTCATCATCAAAACTAAGTTGTTTAATCTTATTCATCATCAAAATCAAGCTTAGTAAAGGGGTTAGACTTAACATTCTCCCCCTTTTTGATAATGACAAAATATTTGAGTGATAAACCTTTAATAAAAAATGCAAAATATGCATTGTGTTTCTATTGACTTAGTGGGGATCCCCCTGCATGGGTAAGCTCCTCCTACACTTAGTTATTTTTTATTTCTCTTATTTCTTGCATTTCTTTCCCCCTTTTTGTCAATTCAAAAGGACTAAAATCTAAAATGCAAGTATAGGGTAAAAGAGAATGATAAAGAAGTTCATTAAAATGGCAAAACATGTACACATCAGAGTGACAGATAAAATTACACAGCAAGAGTGATTGAGATACATCAGAAAAAAATGAGATAAACCATGGAAAATTGTGATACATCAGAAAAAGCATAGCATATAGAAGTAACATCACAGGGAAAAATGAATATAGTCAGAAAAGAAAGATGTGAGTTAAATATAGCAGTAGGTTAAGAAAAAGGACAAGTTATTTCTTGAGAGTGTTGGCATTTACTTTGGCCATGTTTTCTTCATAATACATAGTAGTGTGAGGAGGAGAAGCCTTTTCATGAACTTTTGGAGGTGAAATTTTGGGTTTTCTTTTTGGTTTGCACAATTTTTTTTTATGAAAAAAGAAGGTGATTTTCTAGATGCTTTTGGAGAGGGTGAGGATTTTGGTTTTCTAGCTATTTTTGGAGAAGGTGAGGGGATTATTTTGGAATAACATACCCAAATGTTGTGATGGAGTGATGAATTAGCAAGCTTTGGATAAGAAAGGAGAAGGTTGTCGCAATAAGTTATAGATTAGCTTCAGAGTAAAATGAAAATTCTTCCTTAGTTATAAAAATGATATTGAGAGGTCCTAAGGGAGATGGAAATATTGTTCTAGGAGGCTTGATGCTGGAAGAAATTGAAGAAGTTTTTTAGTGTATGCATCTTGAAAATATTCTAATTGAGGAATGTTAATTTTATGGCCTATGGGTGAGAGGAGGATCAGGGATAAGTTGGATTCTGGAAAGAGCATTCTGATTAGGGATTTATGGAAATGGTAGTGCTTTAGGATGAATGATGAGGTTGTGGGATAGAAAAATTTTGGAAATGGCAAAATCGATATCTGACTGGGCTTTGAATTTAGAAAGTTTTAGTTTGATTGGATAAAAAATATGAAGAAGGCTATTACAATTTTCATCAACTAGTTTTGGAGAAGGTGGAGCTTTGGAGATCTCTTCTATAGATGTGGAGGAAGTTCTTCGATTCAAGTTTGAAGAATTTCTCTTGACATTATAAGGTCATAATAAGACCAGTCCAGAAAGATTGATGGTCTGTGGGGAAGGAAACAAAAAATAGTAAGTGATCTAGTGAAAACTATCCATGCTTAATAATAACTCTACATGGATTAGAAAGATATTCTTTTGGTAGAATGGGTAATGGTTCAATGGGTATGAATTTTGGGAAGACTGAAGAGGGTTGTATCTGAGTAGGAGTTTGAATAATAGCTTTAGATTGTTTAGCCTGAGGCTAGACAACTTTTGGAGCTAGAGTGAATGAATGTGAAATGGAAGATGATGAGTGTGCAAGAAAATGAATGGGTGAAGGATATTTGTGATGTTATTGGTGTGAGAATGGGGATGGTGAATGTTGGGTTTGAGGTTGAGTTTTGAAAGCTTCAATTTGAGCACTCAATGCATCTAGCTTGTGAACTAGTGATTCCCAAATTGAGTCTATCTTTCGGTTGATATTTGCGTTTTAGGTTTCAAGGTTCGTTAACCTTGTATGGATGGGTAGTAGATGGGTTGAAAGAATGATATCAATATTTTTTGGAATTGAGTAGGTGAGTTGATGAGGTTGAAGAATGGATGATTGTTGTTGAGTTTGGGTAGGTCTAGAAGGTACTACTGCTATACTTTCCTCTCTATCGTCTTGTTTTATCTCTTCTTCATTTCTTTTTATGGCTTCTTCTCTTATGTTTGTTGATTCTTCCATAGTCTCTTGCTTATCTCTTCTCTCTTCTTCAGTTCTTATTCTCTTTATTTGTTCTTATTTTCTTGGCTTATGAGAAATCCAGCCTTGTGCAGTTGATTTGAAGCTTATTCTCTTCAATTGTATCTCTGTTTATTATTTCTCTTTCTATGAACTCTTCTCCATCTTCTTTGAAAAGATCAATATTGGCTATCTTAAGAAATTTACTCATTATTATCTCATGAAGAAGATAATACTTGGTAGATGTCTTGACCAAGTATAGCTGATCAGCAATGATTTGAGCTATGTCTACTCTCCTCCTGTGCTTCATAGCCCAGTAAATTTTGGCTTCCTTCTCAAAAATTTGATCTATACTTTTTGATTTTGGATATATGTTGTTGAAGATCAACATATGAGCAAGCTTTAAATCTAGATTCAAATGGCTAACATGCAAGTAATTTACATTTTCTTTAATTTCTACCTCAGCTAGGTCTAAAAATAGCTTAGTTTTGTCAAATGGCCAATCTATTTCTTACTATTCTATCTTAGGAATGCAAAATGCATTTTTTATGTTGTCTGGAGATAGATCTATTTTTACCTTTCCAATCCTTGATTTTCTTGTATTGTAATTGAAATTTGTCACCAGGGCTTGAACCATTCTAGTGTAGCATTTATCCTTATAGCTCATGAAATTTTCTTAGCCTTGGAACTTAATCCAATTGGTCACTTCCAAGTTTAGGCCAGTTTATCCAAATACTTCAAAATCGAAAACTCTTCCCTTCACAATTTTTCTTCCTTCAAAATACTTGATAAACTTATTATGAGCTGAAGAGTAGTTATTAGAGATTACCTTTAGGAAAAAATCTTTTGTTCTTCTTCTCTTCCTTGGAGTCTCTTCTTTTGAACTTTCTCTTCTCCTTATCTTATAATCTATAGATGAGATTTCAGCTTGTTAGCTCGCCCTTTTTGTCCTAGCCATTTGCAGTAGCTTGGAGGATTTTTTGTTTAGGGTTTTGAAAGAGAGGGTCTTAGGAGATTTTGGGAATGATAAATTTCTGAGGATGAAGTGAAATGAGAATGATTTAGAGGAGGAAAAATGTAGGTGACATAGAGATTTAAATCCCCATTTATGAAATGGGGCTCAGAGATCGGAGATAAATATGCAAAATTTCTGACACTAGGGTTTCTGTAAGGGCTGGAGCTATTGTATACGAGGTCAGGGATTCTATGTCGCTAACAAAAGGTTATCAGAACTTTTGTGCTTATAACCTCAAAAGTTTTGAGGATGTATTGTGCAAAAGGGGTTTTTAAAACCAGAAGTTCCAAGGCAATTAAGCCCATGTGTCAGAAGTTCTGAGTAGGTATTGCAGAACTTCTGTGGAAAATATTAATTATTCTGAGATTATATGAGAATTTCTATATTACTTCTACAACATTTTAAATGTTTTATTAGAATTTCTAAATTACTTCTGAAGCATTCAAAATGTTGTATCAGAATTTCTGAATTATTTCTAAAACAGTCTAAATGTTGGGAGTTTATCATTTATGAATGATATTAGGCATTTTAATCATTATTATGTGAACATTAACATTGTAAAATGATTAAATGATGTAATATGTATTTTATGTACATGGATCTAGTATACCAAGTTCTCTCCTACTTTTACAGAATCTATTTTCTAGAAGTGGTTTTGTAAAAATGTCTGCTAACTAATTTTCAGTTCGTATATATTCTAAACAAATATCATAATCTTGTACATGATCTCTAATAAAGTGATGTCTGACCTCTATGTGTTTAGTTCTGTAATGCAATACTGGATTCTTTGTTAGATTTATTGCACTTGTATTATCACATCTAATAGGTGTATCAACATATTTTAAAGCATAATAATTTCATTGTTGTTTTATCCACAAAATTTGTGCACAATAGCTACCTACAGCTACATATTTAGCCTCAATAGTTGATAAAGCAACAAATGCTTGTTTCTTAGAAAATCATGATATGATTATGCTTTCAAGAAACTAACATAATCCTAAGGTACTCTTCCTATCTTCCATGTATCTTGCAAAGTGTGAGTTAGAGTATGTGTCACGCCCCGTCTTCTGAGGCGCGGCTTACCTTTTTGCATTGTTTTACTCCTAAATTTGCCCACTTTTAAGGTGGGGGTACTCGAGTCCCATTGTGGAACTTGATTAGTTTCTATAGAAAAATGGATAGAATATCCCCTAAATTATTAGGGTTTAACCTATACAAACATTTATTAAATAAAATTTAGTATAATTATTCCAAAGATAATCATCCACATACCCACAACCCAGAATCTATATCACACCATGATGGTAATAACCTAACTTATTCCAAGATACATTGTATACACATTTTCTACTATTATGACATGCCACTCCATTACAATATACATCGGGGACAATTTAATATAATTATACATCACTTGAGATCTTTAAATACCAATATACAATGACATATAAATTTCCAATACAAATTATTCTATTATAACAAAATGGTCTTCAATATTGGCTCACCAATCCCGAACCTTAGTTAGGAATCTTCATCTGGCTTGTTAACTAAAAAAATTAAATAAGAAGGCCTAAGTCCAGGCAACTCAATAAGTAGACAAATGTCATAAACTATAGTTAATCTATAATTAGCATGTTTCATATCAAATAATCAATATTCATCATTATAATTAACCAAAAATGGATATATTCTCATCAATAAATACCACATAAAGAAATCCATGTTATTTCACATCGAACAAATCTTCAAATTTAACATACAATAAAGGAATCTTCTCTATCCCTCATATTAAGCATTTACACTAAACCAAACATTAATTTTTAATCAAACATGGAATATCCACTATCCCCAACCAAAACATATATGCCTAAATTCATACAAATGGGCTAATCGCCATGCATTTAACAAACATGTCCGGACTTCAAACAAATGGTAGATACATTATCCTTATCCATCCAATGGAAACAAATGCCTACTTACCTCAGGTTCTTAGCTCCCAACCATTCCTCCAACTCTACGCCTTTTCATCCTTCTCAGATCATCTTGTATAGGGTAACAATCCAACTCATTTACAATTATAACTCAAATTGATTTATTATTACTCGTATCTACTTTCCAAATGCGTAATTGCATTCTTATCAATATACCATAAAAATTAATGTACTCAACATATTTTTACTATTTATAACATGCCATTTAAAGTTTAAGTCCTCAAATCGCCCAATTTGTCACTTAAACACTTCATGGTCAAAATCCTTTTTACCCTAAATTAGGTCTATGTCCAAAAATTAGATTTTTCATTCCCAAACAACCCAAAAAATCTCAAAATAGTATAAATCATACATTAAACCTTTCTCCCATGATAATTTCACAAACTTCATGAATTTTCCCAATTTTTATTATTCATAGAAACCCTATCTTGGAAAAATCATCAATTTTTATGCCCAAATTAGTTCTAACATATCATTAAGCATAGTTAAATTATTTTCCCCATGATTTCCATACCAAATTCATCATTTCCCCCCAAATTCCATGACTCTAAAACCCTGGTTAATATATAACATGAAGTTGAATGGGGAAAATGACTTACCATGCAATTCGAAGATGGTCTTCTCCCATGAACAAGAATCTAAGCTCAAAGCTCCCAT
>JAYJMB010009310.1:0-50535 GCA_036873735.1 Pouteria campechiana
CCTGGAGGTGGAAAAATCATGGTATTATCATGTGGATTTATGGTGTAAAGTGGAGTAATGACCCCAGGAGGGCGGGGTGTTACATAGATGAAGTGTGATTTTCTTCTTTGTTTCACATTTTGTCGGTTGGAGGTGACAGACAAATTCTGCTTTATTTTGTTCGAACAGACAAAGTGTGGTATTCATTTGATGAAAGCGATAGACAAATTATTCTTTACTTTTTCTTAGAAAAATTATTCTTCATATCAAATATAGGTTTGTCTGTTGTAAGTTGCAGACAAATGTACCTTTGTCAATTGAAGTCCCTTTTGTCCAAGCAGCTACTTTGTCTATGTAGCTTCGTCTATGCCCACCATGTAGTTTCTACTTCATCTTCCACTTTGTTTGATGCCTTGTCTATAGTAAGTAATTAACGAATTTGATCCATAATGAAGTAGAGTTCCTCATTTATTCTGCATTCTTTAATCATTAGAAGGAGTTTGCTTCTATAACTTCTTACTTTCTTCATTCTTGATTTGTCTGTCTTGGCTCAGCTGAAGTTGCACTTCTTTGTTTGTTTATCTTGCCTTTTTATCAGTGAATGAATCTATTCTTCTAAGTTTGTTGGTCAAACAAAGTTTTCTTCACTTGATGCATGATTTTCTGGACAGCAGTTCCTTCTTTCTTTCTTTATCTAAGTCTTTGATGAAGCTTCTTCTTCTTTCTTTATCTCAGACAAATTTTGTTGGATTGGTGTAGATAGTTCGAGTTTCTCGAACCACTTTATGTTCTTTGATGATGGCTTTGTCTTCAATTGCTTCTATTTTGCATTTGTCGATCAAAGTTTTCTCTTTAAGGTTAACAAACAAGGCAAGCTCATTGTAGTGCATCTGCAAAGCCTTGTTTTCTTCCATTGTATTTGTTTGTAGAAGTCTTCTCTTAGACAATGCAACCCTTCTTATTGCATATCTTCAAAGCCTCTACTTTCTTCTCCATTTTCTTCTTCTTCCATAATCTTCATCAGTTCAACCCCTTTGGAATATAACAGATAATTGTGGTAGTTTGTTGCAGATGATTGCAATCCTGCACTTAAAACTTTTTTGCACTTGCTACGTTGTTAGCTTTCACATATAACAATAGAATGTATTTCATCCTTATGTGATTTAATCATATTGTAAAGCAAGGATAATATACATCTCTATTTAGGTGCATAATGTGAAAGCTTAAGTGAATATGGTGTGAATTATGATTTAATAAAATTGTGCATTAAGAATAACTTCATGGGATTTCCAAAATTCCCATCCATATATATATATGCACATAATTAAATGAATACAAATAATGAGATAATCACTATCCCTTCCCAATAATATATTTATCTTGAGTGGATCACTATACACCTCTCAAGCTCCATGTCTTTTTATCCTTCTCAGATCATCCTATATAGAGCAACAATCTCATTCATTTACATGACAACTTGGCTAATTCATATCAAGCCAATAGATTATTCATGTTACACATCATCAATCAAACAAGGTTATCAAACCTTTGTTCATTATTAATTATTTCCCTAGGCATGTAAGTCATTTATTCCATAAATTTCATTAAAACCCCTTTTTTCATCATTCTCATGTTGCTTTATGCCTAGTCACTCATATGGCCTTTCTCTTGGAAACATTTCATCATGGAAGTTATAAGTATCATTTACTTCTTAATGATTCAACATGGGTAACCCAAAAATCCATATCCATCCTCACATGATTATTTGTCAATTCAACAAACAAGTGATTTTATGTCTTACAAGCATCCATTAATTGCAATTTGCTCTATAATATGAGATTAGGGTTTTTCACTCCCAAGTATACATTATGAATTCATAGCATTTTCAACATCAATTTTACTTTAATAATATACTCATTATGCTTATCACTCACTTGAACTGAGTATAAGTATATTTTTATACAAAATCCCCATGTTTACTAGTCATGAGTGACTATTTACAACAAGAAATCATACATGATCACATTTTATTTATTCTAAATCATGCCAAATATGCTAAAATTAACTAATTAACCATTTACCCCATCAATTTACATGGATTCAGACCAATTTTACCCAAAATTTATTATTCATAGCCTACATGAAACCCTAACAACCAAAATCATGAATTTTTATGTCCAATTTACTATAATCAATGCATTAACTTATTTTTCCCATGAATAATACAAGAAATATATCATTCTCCCCATATTTCCATTATTCACGAAAAGCTATAAAACCCTAATTTGTAAAGTTCAATTTTTGGATGGCGAAAAGAGATTTACTATGATATTTCGGTGTGACTTTCTCCCCTAGATAAGAATCCAAGCCCAAAACTTGAAGTAGCATGCTCCATTTGCAAGAAATCCAATCTGCTTCTTCCATCACCCTCTAAATCAAAGAATTTTTTGGTTAGAAAGTAAGATTGATGGGTTTTCTTATCTAAACATGATTAATCCTACCCAAAATAGCATGAAAAAGGGGTGGAATCATAGGTCTTGGGCGTGGGGAGAAAGAAAAAGGAACGAGGAAGGGAAAAAACAGAACAAATGGCCAAAAAATTGGGCCACCCATTTTTATCCACCGACCGACACTGGTGGCACTAGAATTCAGTGCCATAGCGCCCATCTGTCTGTCCATTTCCACTATCTCATCATGATCCAAGGCCGCAATGCCAGTCCTACTGACCCCATTTTTCTTCACATTTTTCCAACTTCTTTCAATGCCATTTCTTTCCACTTTGATTTCTTATTCCTCCTATCTTTTTCCATTATATTTTTCATATCAATATTTTCCAAATTAATCATTTAAGAAAATATTTCAAAATTGGCCTCATTTTTAACATCTCAAAGTAAATCATAATGTACTCAATTGCACAATTAACAAAACTAACACTCCAAGTGTTACATCTATCCATCAACCTTGTGACCATTCTCAAGTGAGGTGGGCTTGTTAGTATCAGAGATGAGCTCCTATCAGTTGAAGTAGTACATACATTAATGGGTTGTATCCTCCTTCTTTTTGGTTTGTTTTCCTTGGGCTACTTGAATCCACCCTTCTTTCTCTCTTTTTCACCTTCAATGTCCTTCTCGGCATTTGAAGGGTACCTATTCTATCAATCTCCTTTCTTTGAGAGTAGGAGAGACTTGCAAAAATAGCAAATATATTGTTTCATGTTGGGTTCACCCATTTTGTAACAAGTATAAAAAGAGAAGCTAAAAATGGAACAATAAGGATTTGTTGTTATGGCAATAAATCAAATAACTTTCATTTTTATTGATGTTCTCAATTAGTTGCACTTGTATGTGTTTACATCGGAAAATTGCATATTCACATCCTAGATCACATGTGGTCCTAATTACATCTTCGCAATGGAAGAAAACCCTTGATTAAAAGAAAAAGTACAATGCATATAGAGACCCAAAAATAAAACACACTCTCTCAAATCAAATATGTGTTGCCTTTAGAATTCTCGAGCACATTGTGATGGCTTGAAATTTAGTGGATCGCCTCAAGCTAATGGGCAGAGAGGATGACACGACTCTAGATTGGATTTCTAGACTCTAGGTCAACTAAAAGAATGGGTGTTTTAATCCAATTGGTATGTCCTGAATATGGTCTGGAAAATGCATTATCATTATTTTTCCTTAAAGATGAAGGGTGAGATGTTTCATATCGAGTTCACCATTTTTGTAATAATTAAAAAAAAGAGGAACATAAAAAATGGAATAAAAAAGATTTGTAATTTGTTGAAATGAATCAAATAATTTTTATTTCTATTAATGTCCTCAAATAATTATACTTGAATGTATATATCACAAAATTACATATTCACATCATAGACCACAAGTGGTCTTAATTACGTCTTCATAATGGAATACAATGCATTTAGAGATTCAAAAAATAAAACACACACTCTCTCAAATAAATGTGTGTTATCTTTGGGATTGCCAAGCATATTGCGATGGCTTAAAATTGAGTGGATCACCTCAAGCCAATGGACAAAGAGGATGACATGACTCTAAACTTGATTACTAGACTCTAGGTCAACCTAAAGAATGAGTATTTGGATCCAAATGGTATGTTCTAGAAGGAATCAAGATTGGATGATTTCTGCTATTTAAACTGTAAAAAAATCATAGAGACAATAGGAGATTTTTAACCCAATTAGTATATCCTAGGACTTAGGACTGGGTGATCTGTATTTTGTTTAGACTTGAAAGAGATGAAGAAGAAAATAAGTAGTTTGTGACCCAATTTGTATATCCCAGAAGGACTCAAGATTGGGTGATCTCTTTTATGTTTAGACCTGAAAGGAATCAAGAAGAAAATAGTTAACCTAGGTTTAAATCAACTCTCTCACATTGCCCATGAGAAGCTTAGAAAGCGTGGGTTAGCTACACTAGGTTTAGCTTAACTCTCTCAATTATCCATGAGAAGCTTAGGAAGAATGGGACTAGGATGACTAGTTTTAGCTCGACTCTCTCAATTACCCATGAAAAGCTTAGGAAGATTGGGCTAGGTTGACTCGGTTTTACTGATTTGAATTGGTTTTGCTAAGGTTTAACTCGTTGAGTCATGTCTCACTAAGTTATACTTCTTTTTATCAAAATAAGGATTATACCTTTTCTTTTTATCTCCTTGGCTTTTCTCTAGTTTTGGGTAGTCAAAACTCATGTATCCAGATTTGTTGTAGTTGTAACATATTGGTATCTCCTTCTTCTTTTCTTTACTCTTCTTGTTGCTTTTGAAGTTGTTTGCAAATTTCTTCTTTCAAATCATATTTTTGAATCTTCTGGTTATCATTGCTATCTCCTCATCATCTTCACTTACTGAGGTATTTCTGAAGATTTTTTATTTTTTGATTCAGCTTGCAAAGCAATCTTCTTGCCTTTGAATTCATCTAGAAGATTTTGTTCATTAAGACTTCATGGGTCATAAGTGATCCCATAAGTTCTTCTACTTTCATTTTACTCAGATCCTTTCCTTCTTGTATAGCAGTTACTTTAAGCATCCAGAATCTATGTAGAGATCTTAATATTTTCTTAACTAACTTGGGTTCTTCATATTTCTCTCCCAAGCTTTTTAGTTCATTGGTGCTTTAATGAAACCTTTCATACATTTTAGAGATGGTTTGTGATTCTTGCATGGAGAAGGCCTCATATTCCTCCACTACAATATTTATCTTAGTTTCTTTTACCTAATTTGTACCTTCATATGCTACTTGGAGTTTATCCCATATTTCCTTAGCTGAGTCACATGCAGAAATCTTTTCAAATTCAGATGAAGATAGTGCATAGTAGAGATAATTCTTTGCTTTAGCATCACGTTCTATCGTTTGAATATCTCCAGGTGTATATTTATCTTCTGTATTTGTAATAGTCTTTCCATTCCTAACTATGAGTCATAATTGGTAATCTGTGGTAGTTAAGAAGTTTTACATTCTCATCTTCCAGAACCCATAATTGGTTCTATCAAAAAGTAGGGGTATGGAAGTGGATTGCCCTTTAGCAAAAGTGTTGTTGTACATACTAGCCATTTGAATCTCTTCACAAGTTAATATACTAGCATTTGAAAATTAACTAGTGAAACCTACTTTGATATCACTTGTTCGTCCCTAACTAAATGATAGCTCAAGAGGGGGGGTGAATTAAGCTCCTAAAAAATTTGGCTAATAAATGACTATATGTGCTTTAAAATGAAAGAGATAATAACATACAACACATGAATTAAGCTTCTAAAAAATTTGGCCAATAAATGACTATATGTGCTTTAAAATGAAAGAGATAATAACATACAAAACATACATAGTATTTTTATAGTTGTTCGGCCCTTCCTGGGTTTCTACTCTACTTCCATGAGTCAGTATTCTTTACTGAAATTAGGTTCCACTATAACACTTGTTGGTTTTACAAGCTCATCAACAACTTACTAGTTTTCCAAGTTCACCAAAAGCTCTTACATGTTGGATTTTAAGCTTACCAACTAACTTATGGGTTTTTCAAAGCTGAAACTTTTACAAACAATTGGTTTTACAGAGCTTACCAACTAACTCTTGGTTTTTCAAAATGAATGTACAATAATAATGCCTCTTATTTAGGCTAACATGTATGAAAGCTAAAGTTTAATTGAAAGAACAAAGAAAGCAATGAGATCAGATTCAAACTTCTTTTGAAGTTGATGTAGATCTGATGTTGAGGATTCTGAATGCTTTGGCAGTAACATAGCAGCTGGAGTTGAATAATGGAAAGTTGTGAATGCTCTTCTTTTAATCAACAAAAATGATTTTCAATGTTATCTTTGTGTTGTTGTTCCACTTTTTGATGTCGTCTTTGATCCCCTATATATAGGATTTGAAAATTATAGTGGTTGCAACTTTTAACACCATTTTTAGACTAGTTAGGTAGGTTTTGTGATGACTTTTACAATTGATCAAAGTTCAAAAATTCTAAGTGCATCCTCATAACTTCTATGCTTTGATTTATACTTCAAAAAATTTTTGAAGTGGTTCAGTGGAACTTTTATGATTAGCAAAGTTTTGGTAGTATCCTCTTCAGAATTTTTGTTCACTTATGAAGCTTAGTCTTTACTTCTGTATATATTCATTCAATCATGTTGAATCGAACATGTCTTTGGTGTTTCTTCTAACTTGATTCTGCATAATTTTTACACTACTTTTATGTACCATGATAGGTTCTACATTACTTCTGCATAATGTTGTTTTACTTTTGCGTTAGTTCTGTTACTCCAAAAATTCTTTTAATATGGTTTTGATCACTTGACTTATCTTCTAGGTTACTTCTGTGTGATCAAAGTTCCTTTTGTATTAGTTCTATGTGACCAATCATTTTTTGTATTGCTTCTGAGTAATACCATGGGGTTCTACAATGCTTTTATGCAGCGTGATTGAATTCTTTATTGTTTCTGAGCAACATTGTGACACTTCTACATTACTTCTGATTTACTTTTGTGTAATAAGAGAGTCCTTTTGAATTGCTTTTGTGCAGCATTGTATTATTTCTGACTTGCTTTTGTGCTTCTTCTATTTTCTTTTGATGTTTGATATTGCTTCTGAAGAAGTTCTGATATGCTTCTGGCCTATTTCTAAGCATCTTTTGAGTGATTTTGAGTTATGCATTTTATTTCTAAGATATTTCTATGTTACTTCTGATTGATTTTTGATTTCTTCTTAACTTCTAATTAATCATGGTAAGCCTCTAAGTAAGTTCTGAAGTGTTTTGAATGTCTTTTTATTTCAGCATTTCTTTATTACTTTCCTTAATCTATTTTGATATTAATACTGCAACACTTGTAAAGTAATTTGTTAGTGCCTTAATTCCTCACTCATTTGTTTGTTCATCATAAAACTAATTCGTTTAATCTCATTCATCACCAAAATAAAGCTTGGTAAAGGGGTTTGACTTAACAACAATATCATTCAAAATGTTGACAACTTGAATCTCAGTTGGTCCGAAGCCATGACATTGTCCAATGTAATGATGACTTCCATTTGAAATCATTCTAGATAAGCTAAGCACAAACAAACTATTTCATCTAACATCTACCAGCGCAACATGTTTTCATAACTATAAAAACCCAAAGCTCACCTACCTCTAATGGCTGGAAATCAAGGCTGGTATAAAGAAAAGAAAAGCTGAAATGAGAAAGGGAGTAACAAAGGAGATAAGTTTGCCAAACCTTATATATATGTATATAAATATATATATATATATAAGATTGATACAAAAACTTATACACTTCACTATTATATATTCTTGATGTTTGATTGCATTGGATTTGAAAAATCATTATGAAAATTTAAACTAATGGGTAAACATGATTAATCCTTAATGTTATTATATTCCCAAGGCATAGTCAAGCCTGTTTGGGAGACCTCATGGTTTAAGGTCTCGAATGGGTATTCCATGCCTAGCCATTCCTTTTGTAATTATCATTAAGGCTTGAACTTTTAAAACTTCAAATTTTTTTGATAATAACTTAAATCTTGATGAATGCTTGCGAGCAATGCTTACATCATGAATTATTCCATGTTATGCATTATCTCTATCATTCATGACCATGATGTGAGAAGCAATGTTTGAGCATGAATAATTTGATAAGCAAATACAAATAATGCATGTTTTGATGATTGAAAATTTTAATGCTTGATATATATATATATATGATTATATGCTTGTAATGATAAATGTTTGAAGAAAAACTATCTAAAATTATGCCAAAATCATTAGTTTGATATGATATTAGGAAAAGGAAGGAAAAACATTAAATACTTAAGGGGGTGGAATAAATGAGGGATTAAGAAATCAGAATATTTTAGGAAAACCTATTTCTGGGAGCAAAACCACCTGGACCCCAGGCTCCTGCAGTTCTAAGCTCCTGCGATCCAGCCGCCTGTTGATTTGAATAAGGCAAAATCTCAGGTGTCAATTCCCTAGCACCTATGATTTTCCATCTTCCATAAGAGCCATTTTTGTTAGTTCTTATCTTTTTCATCAAGTTTCTACTCTTCAATGGCACCTAAAGTTGTGGTTTTTAAAACTTGAAGTGAAGTTAAAAGATTTAGAACTCTTGGAGAGGCATTTGCTTCATAACCTTCATCATCCAGAAGTTCTTAAAGACCACAACCTGCAGTTAATGAAGGAAATCTCTCTCCCCCAAATGTGAATAAAAGGATAGAAGAAGAAGAAAATGTGGGAAGGAGTGAAGAAGAGGCAAAGATGTTTAACTTGAAATCACTTCCAGTGGAGGTTGATGGAAGGAAGTTCCTATTGCCAAATTTCAACCAAAGGATCTTCCTTGATACTATTTTGGCTATGGGGATAAGAAATTTAAGTTTTATACTTCAATTTTGGGAAGACTAGTCCATGTATAGAGAGATACTGAGTTAAATTTCCTTGATAAGTACAAATCTAACATTCGTTCTATGTTAAATTATCAAGGGTGGTCTGACCTAATAAACTATGAGGCACCAATCTACAGAGAGCTAGTCCTCCTATTTTATTTCAATTGGAAACCCAACTCGTATAAATCAATGGTCAAAGGTGTTGAAATAAGTTTTGGAACACATTTATTATCTCCTAGAGAGAATCTAAGAGAGATACTAGGAGTGCTAGTAGATGAAGATGAAGATGGGTTAAAGAAAGAATAAATTTTCAATAATTTATCCATTGGCATAGTTTACACTTTAGCTCATACCTACATGAGAACTAAGGACCTCAACATATAGTTAAGAATTCTTAGGAAAGCCTTGGAAAACATGTTCATACCTAAGCTTGGGAGAATAAAATAGGTAATAACTGGTGAGGTTAAAATATTGTGGAAGACATACACTTATAAGAAAGTCGGCCTCCCAAACCTCATGTTCACTACTTTTGGATAAATGCTACAGAGGATTGACCATGTTATGCCATATGGTGTGTGGTTGACTAAGGTATTTGAACACTTCCAAATTCCTGTGGATGGAGAATCTACTCTACAAGCGTCATCACTTAAGAAAGACTAAGTAGGAGATACCCTACTAAAGAGAATGGGGATTTTAATTTTTGAACATGTGGCAAAAATGATTTAGAAAAATGAGAGAGAGATTGAAGAAGTACCCTCACAAGAGGAAGAGGAAGAAATAGAAGAAAGTGAAGAGAGAGTTAACATGGGCAACCTTATTGTAGAAAGACATTTCTTGCCTACTAGGGCTTCACCTAAAGCCACAGTCCTTAGATCATCTGCATATGTCTTGCTATCATTAGAAGTGAAAGAATTGATGAGAGAAGTAGGAAAGCTAAGAGAAGTACAGGAAAGAATGGAGAAGAAGATAGATGCACTCATTGCACAATTAGGAAATGTTTAACATACATCCACAATGATCCTAATCCACCTACAGCTATAATTCCCACTAATCAAGATCCAGAGACAAAATTTTCACTTGATGAGCTCACTACTTACCAGGCTGACACTCAAGGGAAGACTAAAATTCCCTCATCCACTATGGACCCTCACACTGCTTCATACAAACTTTAGCTTTTTAGCTTTTTCTTATTTTGGGGTTTTGCGGTATTTTCCAATGCAAGTGCACATATCGTCAACAAGTAATAAAGTGCAAATAAGAGATTTTTCCCACAAGGGCTATGTATACCAAATACCAAATTACTTTAACTCTGAATTTTGTTTGAAAAATGAAAATGTGGTAAAAATATGGAAATAGAAGAAACCTAAACTAATCGACTTAAGCAATGGTGCAGAAATTGGATAGATAAAAGAGATCAATGGTTGAGACATCTAGGTGTTCACACATTCACCGGATTAATCTTGTTTCATTTCACCTATTTTAAGTAATCAATGTTATTCCTATTTTGATAATGAATCTCTTTTATTTAATTATTATTCTTTCTCAAGTCATAACAACCTATCCGAGTTAGCAAATTCCCTATATCTTTATGAAAATTCTAAACTAACCAAGATGCATTAATATCAAGAAACTCATAATGTTGCATAAGCCTTGATGGTTCAAATTATAATTTCTTACAAGTGTATGAATGTATAGCAGTATAGTGTGCAATGCAAGGGTTGATCCCATAGCGAATGGTCAAACTGACTTAATCAATTTTAATTACAGAACTCTCCTAACCTTCAAAAGCATATATTTATAACTATATGAATGTGAGTAATGATTGGTGCAATTTCAGAATTTCAGAAACTTAATAGAATATAAGTAAATAAATGACTAAAATTAATATAGAAGATTAGTAAGATGAAAAGGTTTAGGGATCTCATTTCACTACTAGATGATACCCCTTTGCTAATGTAATATTGGATTCAATGCCTCACTTGGGTTGATTCTTTCAAAATTAAGATTATTACCATTAGGTATGCAGGTTTAAATCAAGTATTTCACTCGTTCCAATTACCTATGGTGTATAGCATAATTGAGGTGAAAACCCATTAGGCTAAAGAACATAAAAACCAAAATAATATGGCTTAGTATATGGTATTTACCTTAACCATCTATCATACTCATTCAAGGGAGCTCATAGTTTAGCTTATGGTATATACCTTAACCACTCATTGATAATTAATCTAACTTATAATATTAGTGATCAAGTAATAAAATAAGTTAATTCATTGCAAACAACATCATGAATGAAACAAGATCACAGAGCATTAATAACCAACAATCTATAACAAAGAGTATTAAAAAGGGTTACATCTTAACCCTAGAAAAAGAGAATTAGTTCAAAAGAAAAACCAAAACAACTCCCGTAGACAAGATAATCTCAATGAAGAATATTTTCTCTTCTTCTTTCTGACTTGTAATCCTTCCTTTTTCTCCACATGAAAACTCTCAAAAGTTGGCCTCCAAACCTCAGAAAGAACTCTAAAAGTGGAAGTGAGAAGTCCATAAAAAATCCTAAATTTCTTTCTTAAAAATCTAGGCTACTCACTTAACATAAAATACACAAAAATTATGGCCATCGCTTGCATCGGCGGCGTGGGGTTACTATCCATTAGAGATATGCAGACTGTTTTAACCATAAATTCCTCATATGATCTTAGAATCACATAATTCTAAGTCATTGGAAAGCTAAATTTGAGATATACAACTATTATGTTGAGCATGTTTTCCAAATCATCCTACAAATATGCTAAAATTAGACCACAAGAGATGTCGGTTTCTGTACATCCGAAATTTCTATTAGTGGAATTAAAGTTTAAGACAATTGTAGTGTTTTGGCCATAATTTCCATGTTTCAGATTCAAATCTTATGATTCTTTATTTTTTTGGATAGATCACTTCAATAGGTAAAACTTATATTTTGAACACTTGAGCTTAATTCATCTTAAATAGTACCATAAATGGTGTAAAAGTGGTGCTAATTTTTCACATTCAACTTCTTCAACTTATAATCTTCAATTATCAATCACTTTGTTTATTATCCAAACTCCATTGCTTTGCTCCTTTCTCCACCTTGATGTCTTCCATATTTTCTAATTATCTATAAATTAATATGCTAAATCAATATAGAATTTACTTATCAAGTAATAACCAAATCAAGTGCAAATTTATTGGAATCCACTACATTTACATCAAAAGATGATCCAAAAATATGTGAATTTAGGTAATAAAACATGGTATATTATGAGCTCATCAAATGCTCCCAAGCTTAGCTTTTGATCATCCTCAACCAAAATAGAAATTTAAACTGATGAATCAGTTAGGATAATCTCTCTCAAATGATCAAGAACATGCTAGACAAATTAATATGTACATATAATTCAAAAATCATTAAAGACACTTACCAAGTAATCTCATAAAACTCATGCTTCATTAATCCTTTCATGAAGTAAAAATGCGTGTGTAATGTAATTTCATGCTACATGCATGCTTTTCAGTCAATAATGTGCAAACCAGTGATTCTAATGATCTTCACAAAATACCTCATAAGCTAACTTTTCATGATCCCTCTCCACTAATGTTGACGACTCTGTTCACTTGGATCAATAGGTCATTGTTAAGCTTATAATGGGGCCTTGGGTTTGGATAATAAAGAAAAGAAGTAAGGATTCACAAAGTAAGAGATCATAATGAAATTATATATGAATGTTCTCTCTCTTAAATTTTTTTGTTTGGGGTTTTTTCTATTTTATTTTTATTATTATGGGCTTTATTACTATCACAACCACAAACTTATTTTCTATCAAGTTCATTGGGATGTGATCCCCCTATTATGGTTTATATTACTAACATACCCCCGAACTTGTTTTTTATTGAGTTCATGGAGATGTGGTTCCCCAGTTAAAAGATGATTCTTTACTAATTCTTTTCTTTCTGTCCTTTTTTCTTCTTCTTTCAGTATTCTTCTTTTCAATTTCCCCTAAACTTAATTTCTTTTGCTTCACTCATACCTTTCTAATAAACATATGTATAGAATATATCTCTTATAGGTCAAGAATGGGTTTTCAGGCTAGAAAGGTCTAGATGATGAAACTAACGAAAGAAAATTGAATGATGGTCTTTAACATGCATTGCATATGTCATTCTCTTATAAGGCTCAATGGGGACACTAGTAACATGAATGTACTAGGTTAGCTTGAAAGGCTCAAGCTGATCAAAAAATGCTTAAATCACTTCCAAGTAAACATTTAAACTAGAATTTCTCCTTGAGGGATAATGAAACAAGTTCTAGGATACTTATGTTAACCAAAATAAGTTACTGAATTCATAACACTATTAACTCATCAACATACATTTTACATGATCATAGCATAAGGTGCTCAAAAAAATTTTAGTCATGAAAAATAAGGATTTATCACAAGAATCAATGAAACACAAGGTGGCATCTATCCTTCTTTCTAAATCATGTGCAATGGTAATAAAAAACTAAGCATAGGTTACTAATTATCAAGAGAGAATCCATCCTATTTAATTTTAGCATGTTAGCATAGTTGCTCTTGGATTTCCTTTAGCTAAGTTATCAAAAAGTGAAGCTCATCAAAATTATATCTAAATTCAAAAAAAATTTACTCCAAAACTAAATACACTCGAATTCAAATCCTTTGCCCAAAAACTGAATACACTTGAATGAAATGCAAAACACCCTCCAAGCTAAACTTCACATTGTCCTCAATGTGAAATAATGAAAGAAATTTAAGATCTAGGGCTTCCCTGAATAAAGTGTATTCACACCCTCTTCTTCTAGAGCTAGCTTGGCATCATTTTAACACTTAGAAGAGTATCTACAATTCTCTAAAATTAGAATTCCTCCTTTTGTAATAAAAATATCACACTAATAATTAAAAAAATACTAAACCAAATGCTAAGAAAATAAAGAAAGTTTGGAAAAATCTTGGGTTGCCTCCCAACAAGCACTTGATTTCAAGTCTTAGCCTGACTATGGCCTCCTATCTTTGAAATGGAATTTAGCTTTTCTGTGTTTCAATTCTTTGAAACTTGGAAATGGCTTGGAAAATGTCGGTGCTCCCAAAATATTGTTGAATGATGCAATATCTTCTAATTCATCTCCTTCAACTATGTTTATGGGCTCTTTTGAAAACTCCTCCATCATTCCATTCGCTCCATTCATCTTGAAGTCATTCTTATTCTCATTGGACAACTCCATCTCATTGAAAATATCAAACTTCATAGTATGATCTTGGAATTGCATGAGCGTGTTCTCCTCCTTACCTACAAAAGAAGAAAAAATAATCATTGGAATGCATAAAACATTGCTTATAGATGGATACCTTAAAGAATGAGGCAATTGCTCTAGTTCATTTTTTTCTTCAATCTCCTCCTTTCTGAGCCTTCATTAGAATTTTCAATCATCTCACCAAATTTTTCTTGGGGGAGAACATCTAATACCAAAATTTGCTTACTGTCATTGAAAGATTTTTTGACAACTTTGTTTAGCTCCAAATGCCCAGGAAATGGGATAAGTGGATTATAAGGTGGCGGTGGCTTATAGTTGAGTAGAGGGCTAAGAATTGGAAACATAACTCTCATTGCATTCACCTCCTCCTCATTAACTACAAAGATATTGGAATTGTTAATCATATCACCAACTTTATCATGTATTACCTTACCACCTACCAATGTTGTGATTGCTTTCACTTGCTTAGGCTAACTTGATAGCTCTAGATGCGTGACTTTGCACAACCTTTGCAATTTGCCCCAACTGAGTCTCTATCATCTTCATGATGCCTCCACATTCTAGAAACTTGCTTCAATATTTTGGGACCTCGTTTCATCATTGTGGAACTGAGTTTGGGTTGCCTAGATAAAACTTTGTAATGTTTCTTCAAGAGTAGGTTTCTTTGATTGAAAACATGTTTCTAATTGAATCTAATTCAGATCATTGCTCCATGAAAAATTGGAATGACTTCTCCAACCAGGATATGGATCATCAAGGGGTGGTTGGTTGTAGAAATTCATCACATTGGCTTGTCCAAATTTTGCAAAACTTTGTGTAGAAGGAGAAGCCTTGTATGAATGACTAGAAATACCACAAATAGAACATACCTTAGTAGGATTTGGTTGTTTTTGGTTCATAACTATAGAGCACATCATGTTCATTTGCTTGGCAAGCTTTGACATCTGAATAGATAGCTCAGTGTTAGAATTTGATTCATATATTCCTCTGGACTTACCTCTAACACTCATTTGTTTTGAGTTTGCTCTAAGCATTTCATATAGTTCATATGCCTACTCGGGGGTCTTTTCTCCCATCTATTCTTCTTTCTTACAATCACAGCTCAACAAAAAGAAAGAAAGAAACAATTAAAAGTCCTAAATACAATAAACCTACAACAAGGAAAAAGAAAAATTGTAACTAAATTAATCAAATTAATTTAGAACCATTCCCCAGCAATGACATCAAAAACTTGATGGTTCAAATTATAATCATTCTTTCAAAAGTAAGATTATTATTGTTAGGTGTACGAGTTTAAACATTTTCACTTGTTCTAATTACCTATGGTGTGTAGCATAATTGAGGCGAAAACTAATTAATCTCAAGAACATAAGAACCAAAATAATATTGTTTAGCATATGGTGTCTACCTTAATCACACTTTGATAATTAATCTAAGTAATAATATTGGTGATCAAGCAATAAAACAAGTTAAATCCTTGCAAACAACATCATGAATGAAATAAATATAGCATTAATAACCAACAATCTATAACAAAGAATATAAAAAAGGGTTACATATTTACCCTAGGAAAAAAAAATTAGTTCATAAGAAAAACCAAAACAACTCCCTTAGATAGGATGATCTTAATGAAGAACATCTTCTCTCCCCCTTCTTTCTTACTTGCAATCTCTCTTTTTTCTCCACAAGAAAATTCTTAGAAGTCGGCCTCCAAACCTTAAAAAGAAATCTAAAAATGGAAGTGATAAGTCCCTTAAAAAACCATAACTTTCTTGCTTAAAAACCTAGGCTATGCACTTAACATGGAATACACAAAAATTATGGTTGTTGCCAGCACCGAGTTGCTATGCACTAGAGATGTTTAGATAGTTTTGATCATAACGTCCTCATATGATCTTGGAATCACATGATTCTTAGTCATTGAAAAGATAAATTTAAGATATATAATTGTTATGTTGAACATGTTTTCCAAATCATCCTAAACATATGCTAAAATTAGACCACAAGTGATGTCATTTTTTGCACGTTTGTAGTTTTTTTGTCAGAAGAATTGAAGTTTGAGATAGTTGTAGTATTTTGGCTTTGACTTCCATGTTTCAGATCCAAATCCTATGATTCTTGATTTTTTAGTAAGATAACTTTAAGAGATAAAAAAATATGTTAAACACTTGAGCTGAATTTATCTCAATTGGTGCCATATATGGTGTTAAAGTGGTGCTTGTTTTTCACATTTAGCTTCTTCAACTTGTAATCTTCAATTTTCAGTCACTTGCTTATTATTCAAACTCCATTGCTTTGTTCCTTTCTCCACCTTGACGTCTTTCATATTTTCTTCCATTTCTTATACTTAATTTTCTATAAATAAATATAATAAATCAATATAGAATTTACTTATTAAGTAATAACAAATTAAGTGCAGATTTATTGGAATCCACTATATTTACATCAAAAGATAATCTAAAATATATGTGAATTTAGGTAATAAAAAATGGTATATTATAAGCTCATCAAACCTCATGGATATCTCTATCATCATGACAATATTATGGTGATTAATCATGGTCTAATTCTATTATAGCTTCTTATCCTCAAATCGAATCCCAAATCATGTTGAAAGGGCTAACATTTTTTCACAAGCATTAAAATATGATTAAACACTCAACATAGATAACTAACACACAAAGCATTGCATTAAATAGAATGAAACCAAACAATCATAATTTGGCTACATCGTACTGCTAGAACAAAGAGTTTAACTCATATTGTAATCAAAGGAAATCATACGCATTGTCTTAAACATGCTCAATAAAAAAAGACTGAAAAAAATAAGAAAAGATCAAATAGAAATCTTCTCCATGTAGTGTTTTATCCCTTATTGCTCTCTTCTTAGTTCTGCTTTTTAGTAGGAGAAATCACCCTTCAAATGTGTGTGTTGCATCCCCTTTCTTGTTTCCAACTTCTAACCTTTGCAAAAGACCCTTAGGACATATTTCTCATCCTTTTTATACTCCATTCCTTAGGCTTTTGCCTTTTTGCATCATTTTCTAGCAATTTACATAAAATTCAAAGACATGTTGCACATTTGAGTGCTACAACACTCACACACTATTTTTGCTTCATTTTTGCTTGAGTGTTGTGGCACTGGATTTTAGTGTCATGGTACTAAGTTGTTGTTTGCTGTTCTTCACAAGGAACTCCTTTCAAAAGTTGTGGCAATGAATTTTAGTGTTGCGGCATTCCAATGTTGCCTTTGATTCACCATAAGAGAAAATCATCCTAGTTCCATGGCACTAGATTTCAGTGTTGTGGCACTAAATTACTATTTGTCAAAACCTTCATGTAATGATATTGAGTGTTGCGTCATTGAATTTTAGTGTCGTGGCACAAAGTTGTTGTCAACCAAATACAAATTCAGTGTTTTGACCATAACTTTCTCAATGAATCTTAGAATTATTTCATTATTATTGCATTTGAAATATAATTTCAAGGACTATAATTTTTATGCTAAAATATTTTCCACATCATCCTCTATCTATGCCAAACTCAGACTACAAGTGACACCAATTTCTAACTGTTTAGAGCTAGACTGAAGTCTAAGATAATTATAGTGTTTTATCTATAACATCCATGTTTAATTTACAAATCCTATGATTCTTGAGCTTTTGGATAGATAAATGGAAGGGATAAAACTTCTACATTGAAAACTTTTTCTGAATCCATCTCTAGATATATAAAAAATGGCTTCAAATTGACATTTAAATTGAGCTCTATTGGAAGATTTTCTTTTCAATGTTGTGGATGCCACAGCATCTAATTTTAATGTCGCGGATTAAGTGTAATATTTGATCAAATGTGATTAAAATCTAACTCCATTAAGTGTAATATTTGATCAAATGTGATTAAAATCTAATAAAATCATGTCAATTGAAGATCCAAAATATATGAATTTATGTATTAAAACATGGTAAATTATGATCTTATCAAATACTCCCAAGCTTATCTTTTGATCATCCTTGAGCAAAATAACAGTCATGTCTCATGAGACATTCAAGATAATCTTTCTTAAACAATCAAGTATTGGTTCCCATAAGGTGGCTTGACTTAGGAGGGGAGGGTGAATTTGGTTTTATAAAAATTATTGTTTAACCTTTGTGAAATCAATTTCCCTCTTTTTCATACTTGGGTGCTATGCAATATGCGATGAATAATCAAGCAATAAAGTGTACAAAAAGTAAAACACACAAACAACAAAATTTTTATAGTGGTTTAGGAACCTTGTCCTACATCCACTCTTCCAAGATCTCTGCTTGTGTCTTGGGTTCTACTATATCTAATACTAAAAAAATACAAGTAGTGCTCTGAGCACCCTTCTAGATTCCAACTCTAGAAGGCATAAACATAGTGCTTCCAGCACTATTCTGGATTTTAGCTCAAGGGGGCATAACTAGTGCATCCAACACTCTTCTATATTCCAACTCTAAGGGGCATAACTTTGGTTTCATGAGCTAACAAAAAAGTCTACCTTTATAGGTATTTTGTGTACAATGATATGCCTCAATCTAGGTTGATTAGTATACATAGTTAAAGTATAAAAATAAATGATAACACAATAAGCACAATAGAGTGATTTCAAAATCCCTTGATGTAGTGTTGATGTGGCATTGAAACTCTTTGATCTTGGTAGCACTTAGAGTGAAAACACTTGGAGAACTTGAACCAGTTTCTTATTAGTTGATTCACCTTTATCACTTAGAACCCTCAAGCTCCTTGATGATCTTTGGGAGGGCTTGATCTTTGAGTAACTCCTTGTAGCACATAAGATCTCCCTTGGATGCATTGAAGAAGTAGGCCATGAATGAATACATAAAAGTGAAGCTTTTGAATGATATTTCAAGATAAAACTTTTTGCCTAGGAATGCAAAGATTTGTGGAAGGTTTCAAGCTCAATCGCCTTGCTTCGTGAGCCTTGAATTGTTCCTTAGCTTCCCCTTAAATAGAACTTCAAAAATATGACTATTGGAAGGAGTATAAAGCAAATTTGAGGCCTACATAATTCAAATTTTTGAATGTTGGAAGTCAGCAGGTGGTAGTGGTAGGCAGTTGGGACAATCGCTACGCGCCAAGCGATATGGTAGGCAGTATGTCTAAGTGGCTGTGATCATTTTTGAGAATACTCTTGGAGGCATCTTACTGTCCACCTGCAAGTGATACCTTAGGCGACTACACCAAGTGACTTCGGCATTGGAGATATTGGTAGGAGGTAGGTGAACTAGCAAGCGGCTTCTTCAGACAAAGTACTTAGTCTATGGATTACAAGCGATATCCGCAGGTAGCTACGACAAGCGGCTACACTCCTGCACTTAGCATTTCTGCACTTTGCCACTGGTAAAACTTGAACATTATTTGTTATAAATTAAAATATATTTATCCACATATAATTTACATAAGTTAGAGTTTGGATAAATCATTTAAGCATAATTTCTTTTTTATGTAAATAATATCTTATATGAAGCACACTTATCAAAATATGTTTATCCACACATGATTTTCACAAGTTGTGGAGCATGGATAAATCATTATATTTTTCAATAAATGCTTAAAAATGATAATTTTATGAAGCACATGACATATCTATGATCCAACATATGATAAAAAAGGTTAATGCATTATGGATCAAGATGAAATCTTCATTCACTAAAACAATTTATGTAATATGCTTATATACAAACTATTGCAACAATGATTATTCATGCTAAGCATATTTGTCTTCATTTCAAGCTTCCTAGGCAAAATCATAATTAGAATAGATCAAGTAAGAAACAAGTGTTTTGTCATCAAAATCATATGCATTAAACCTAACATTCTCCCCTTTTCGATGATGACAAAACTTGAAGACTTGGGACATTTAAGGAATGTGCTAATGATCCTTTTGTATTTGAAAACTCCCCCTATCTAATTTAAAATTATAATCTTTTAGAGTTTGACACATTATCATTAGACAAGTCTATTCTCTTTTCTATACTTCTCCCCCTTTATGGCAACAATAAAAAGGGTCAATAAATAGGTAAAGGGGTTCTGTAATTGAAATCAAAAGATAAAACTCCCCCTATCTTGTTGGGTTCTTAAAATAATACAAGCATAAAGAAGCTTGTCTTCCATTGGTTGGATCCATCCCAAGCATAATGATGATAATGAAATAGAATATACTTATTTATATTATGTGCATCATTCAAATATTAAATGAAGCTCATTGAAGACTTATCAATCAATAAAGGCAAGCTCTAAAAATTTTAAAATGCTATTGATCTATCCCTTGACAAACTATTGGTTGCATAATGAAATATGCCATTTAAGCTTTAGAACAAATGTTGATCAAGATCATTGAATCAATCTGAAGGCAGGTAATTAATCAAGGTGAAAACAAGAGTAATTCAGATATTTTCACAAATGTACTTTGGATACCATGGAGATAATATGTTTTATTAGTATTTAAAATGCCTAAGTTAGATGCTTTTCAAGTTCTTCTAGAAATGGTTGCTATAAACATAGAATAAGAAGTATTTTCATCAATAAGTATAATACGAATGTTTTAAGAGGCAATACTCAAACATTATGCAATTTTGTATTTTTAAACATAAACATTTAACCAAGTGTTAAGCATTTATCATTGGATTCATCAAAATCATAACAAATAAATATTGATTCATCAATAATTATTTCAACCTTATGAAGGAACATGAAACAACTATTTATCATGTAAATAGCTGTTAATCATCTATTAATCAGAATCATAAAGGCAATCATACAAGTTATCACAAAACTCCAACATTTCAACATTTTATCACAAAAAATTTTAGAATATGCAATGTCTTCATTAACATTTTGTTCCCCCCAAAATATACAATCCCAAAAGAAATTTGAAGTCTAAACATGAGGATCCGTAGGAGGCATAAGTGAAGCAAACTCCCCTTGAGTAGTATCTCAGGTAGAAATAAGCCTCTCTATTGGAAAGGTTGGTTCTGGATCATCCTGGGTGTCATGGACTGGAATAGTAGATGAAGTAGGGTCAGCTCTACGTGTAGACTGAGGTGTCTCAAATGTGAGAGATGAGTATCCAATTTCTTTTCTATTCTCTCCTATGCTTTTCTCAAGTCACTTAATTCTTCATTTAGGTCCCTTCTTAGCTCTCCTACCTCTTTCCTCATTTCTTTTACTTATAAGATGATGAAGCATATGCAGATGGCCTTGGAATAATGACTTTAGGTGAAGTCTTAGGAAGTGAAGGTAGTCTGTTTGCATTGGGACTGTCCATGTCAGGTTGCTGTTCCTCTTCAACTATTTCCTCCGTTTCTTCATGTGAGGGTATTCCTTCATCTTCCTCTTCTTCACTCTCATTTTCTTCTTTCATTTCTCTTTCAATCTTTTCATTCATCTTTGCAACATAGTCTAAAATTTTGATTCTCATTCTCTTCAACAATGTATCATAGTCTAAAATTTTGATTCTCATTCTCTTCAACAATGTATCTCCTACTGAGTCCTTTTGGAGAGATGAGATATGTAGACTAGATTATCCATTCAGATGGATAATCTATTAGGATGGGAAGAGGAAATACCTTGGTCCTTGAAGATTGGCCTCTCCTAAATGAGGTTTCAGCTCTAGAAGTGGAGGCTTAGGTTGTAGAAGTTCCTCCTTAAGTTCTACGTCATTTGACCCCTTTCTGGATTTTGGAGACTATAACTTTGGGAGCCATTGAGATGTGGGGATTAAATGAAAAAGGAGAAAAACTTGCAAAAATGGCTTTTATGGATGATGGGAAATCTCAGGCACAACCTATTTTAGGTCATAGCAGGCTGGAAGCTGGGAGGCAGATGAAGTTGAGCCCGAATTGATGCATCAAATTTAAACCCTTCAAAACAGAAGGTAGCTATGAGCATAGGCACCTAGGAATGTGGGCGCTTGAGTGCCAGGCATTATCATTCCCATAAACACATAATCCTAAATATTGTTAGGTTCTAATATCTAGCCTATTCTACCCATGCCTTTTTAGTGTTTTCCATTTAATTTTAGTATTAAAATAATCATGATGTAATTAAGCAAGTCAATGAGATTATTGTTGTGACAAACATTATCATTTTAACATGTTCTTTTATTCATATTAAGCATCCATACATCATTTCTCTTAAATTGGTCCAATTTTTCTTGCATACCTAAAATCTAATTCTCGTCTTCTAACACATAATTTGTACAAGTTGGATCTATTTCAAAGATAAAGGCAAAGTTATCACATACTTGGTGATAAGATGATCTAATCCTAACTCTATCAAACACATCACCAATTACTTAATTTTTAGGATAAATATGCATGAATCTCCAATCTCTAGGAAGAGAAGAATTACCTCCCTCATTTACCTCTATTATGTTCAAGTGGTCTATCTAATTCATCTCTTGTTATTTCTGTTTGTGGAGTGTGTATTTGTTTGTCTTGCACTTTCATCTTCTCTACACTTACTATAAGTTTATCTACTTCATCATCAAAATCACTTATTCTTCTTGAACAGTTAGTAGATTCATTAAATTTGACATGGATAGACTCTTGTACAGACTTACTACTCAAGTTGTAGACTCTAGATGCCTTGCTAATAATGAAATAGCTAAAGAATATCCCTTAATCAGATTTGCTATCAAATTTCTAAAGTTTTCTTTTCCAATGTTAAGAATGAAACATTTGCAGCCAAAAGCATAGAAATATAATATGTTAAGCTTCTTGTTATGATACAACTTGAATGGAGTTTTGTTAAGTATCGGCATATTATGAATTCTATTTACAACAAAGCAAACAATATTCATAGCTTTAGCCCAAAAATATTATGGCATATTATACTCAATCAACATGGTACTTGCCATCTCTTACAAGGATCTATTCTTCCTCTCAGCCACTCCATGTTGCTGGGGTGTTCTTGGTGTAGAGAAAGTTTAAAATATCTCATTATTTTTACAATAAACTATGAACTTATGGTTTTAAAACTCTCCACTATGATCACTCTTACTGGTAATAATATGAGAGCTTTGTTCATTCGGTGTACACTTAGAGAATATCTCAATGAATGAAAAAGCCTCATCTTTGGATGTAAGAAACATTACCTAGGTATATCTATTATAGTCATCAATAATGACATATGCATAATATTTCCCTCTAAGACTCCTAATTCTTGTTGGTCCAACTAAGTCCATATATAACTACTGAAGAGATTTTGTTGTTTACACTTCTCTATTTGATTTGAAAAACTCTTTTGCTTGCTTTCCTCTCATGCAAGCATCACAATTGTCCTTTGTCAAATTTCAGTTCGGGTAAGCCAACTACAAGATCTTTTTGATATAGTCTTTTTATCATGTCTTTGTTGACATGTCCTAAACTTCTATACCATAGTAAGGACTCATCATGACTAATAAAACACTTTGCTTGGATATCAAACATGTCTACTATATACACGTTTCCATGTCTCTTGCCTAGAACTACAACTGAGTCATGTTGATCTAATACTAAATAAACATGAGATTTAAACATAACCTTGTATCCATTATTAAAAAATTGCCTAGAATTTAGAAGGTTATGCTTTAATCCCCCAACTAACAAAACATTAGAAATTACAGTAGAATGTGGTTGGTCGATCTTACCAATCTTAACCACTCTACATTTCCCATTATCTTCGAAGGTTACTGTCCCACCATTTTTCTCTTTCAGCTCAGTGAATAGATCCTTCTTCCTTGTTAAGTGCCTTGAGCAACCATTATCAAAGTACTACATGCTGCTTCCTTTGGCTCTTAGACACACCTGCAATGACAAGGTCAAGTTTTAAATTTTGGCACCCATTTGAGAATGGGTCCAGGGGTGTTAGTGGTAGCAAATTTTGGTACCCATGCTTCCTCGATGCCACTAATCTGACATTAGGAGATTGTGTCACATTTACTAATTTTGCTACAACTTTATGAACCTAAACCATTATCTATTTGGTCCTTTGTTTTCTTCCAGAATTATAATTCTAGTTCTTTTTTTGTTGACCACCTTTCTTCTTTGGTTTCATTCTTAACAAGGTGGAGGCCAAGGTCTTTCTGAAGGCATTATTCTCTGCCTTGACCAACTCAATTTCACTGATAATAGATAGTTTACTCTTGAGCAAATTATTTTAATCTTTCAATGTGGAGCATTCATGGGTCATTTTAAATAGCTCTTTTTTTGTCTCCTTATATTTGACTTTTAAAGCCTAGAAATCAATATACAACCTTTCTAATTCATCTAGAAAATTTTGAGATTCTAGTTCAAAAGTTACTTCATCTTCATGAATGGCCATGAAGTTGATTCTGGTGCGGTAGTCTTCTTGATGTCCTTTTGTTGGTGATAGTCTAACAAATTACACTTCATGTACATTCTCACTGGCACTGGCACTTTTGTTTAGCATGCTTTCTAGCACTTCCCATGCAGCAAGTGCCTTCTTATTCTTCTTGAACTTCTTACTACTATGATAGTTGTTGTCTTTTTTTTTTGGGATATGATTTATACTTTTTATTTTTCTACTGTCCTTGCCTCTTATCTAGTTCTTAACAATCAAATCTCATGTGGCTAGTCTTGCCATAGTTGTAATAGGTGGGGACTTCTTTTCTCTTGTCCTTGCTTTTGAAGTTTATGGAATTGCTTACAGTTTTCTTCTTGAACATGGCCTTGAATCTTTTGCTTAGCATTGCCATGTCATCATCATCAGCTCCACTCATGGAAGCTTCACTTTGGGATTCATTGTCTGATTCTGCTCTCAGAGTGATGGTCTTCTTTTCCTTTGGCTTTTCAAGATCCTTTTGCTTCATCATTACCTCATGGGTCATAAGCAAACCCATAAGCTCTTCAACTTTCGTTTTGTCCAAATCCCTACCTTCCTTAATGGCTGTGCCTTTAGGCATCCAGTGCCTTGGAAGGGATCTCAATATCTTCTTCACCAATTTGGGCTCTTCATATTTTTTGCCAAGACCTTTTAACCCATTGGTAATTTTCTAAAACCTCATGAACATTTCTGATATAGTCTCATTTTCATGCATGTGGAAGAATTCATATTCCTACACTAATAAATTAATTTTGGTCTCTTTGACCTAGTTAGTACCTTCATGTGCAATTTGTAGTCTATCCCAAATTTCCTTAGCAGAATCAGAGGACGATATTTTCCCAAATTACCATAGGGATAAGACACAGTAAATGTAGTTCTTTGCCTTGGCATTTCTTTGTACTGAAAGTATTTCCTCTTCAGTGTATTTATCTTCAGTATTGAGGACTATTTTGCCATTCTTGATAATGAGCCATAGCCACAGCTAGTAATCAGTAGCAATCATGAAATTCTCCATTTGCATCTTCTGGTATACATCATTGGCACCACAAAAAATGGTAGTTTGAAAGTTGACTGTCCCTTGGCAAAGGTGCTATGGAAATTTGTCGCCATTGGGATCTCGTTAAGTAGTTAAATTATCCGGTTATCAAGAGTAACTATTGAAGCCCGCTCTAGTACCTATGAGTGGTATCTAAAGAGGGGAGGGGGTGTGAATTGAGCTTCTAAAATTTATGGCCAAATAAAAGATCAAAGTGTTGAAAATAAATGGAGAAGATTACGCAACACAAAACATAGGGATTTTTATATTGGTTTGGCCCATACACATTACCTACTCCACTTTCTGAGTTAGCCTCTCTTGCTGCACTCAGGTTCTGCTAATCACCTATTAGTTTTACAAGCTCACCAACAGACTTCTAAAACTATTGGTTTCCAAGTTCACCAACAAACTTTACAGCCATTGGTTTCCAAGATCCCCAACAAACTTTACACTCAACAAGCCCCTTGCTTGCTATCCCAAATAACAAACAAAATTGTACAAAAGAATGCCTCTTATATAGGAAGATTTGCATAGAGTTAAGAACAAAAGAAAGAAATATATTATAATAAGTATAAGAAATTTTAAACTTTAAAAGGTTATAGAGGAATAAGCTTTGAATGTAGTTTGGTATATTGCTCAATGGAGTTGGAAGAAAAGTTTAAGACTTGAATAAATGCTCTTGTTTGCTTCTCTCTATAAAAATTCTACTTACTAACTTTTTACAACATCCTTGTTTACTCTTACACTTGCTTTCAAATCTTCTTATTGAGGTTGGTGGGAAGCATTAAAAGTGAGGGAACATTCAAAAATCCAACTACTGTGTCATTCTCTCAGCTTCAGATCATCTGGAATAAGCCCGTCTAGAGAAGAGGAAGAAGGCTTTATCGAAAACTCCCACTGCTTGACGTTGTTCATAGTTTTGCACTATCTGAAATAACTTCAGCTCTATGAATACTTCATGCTACTGATTCGGATCAACTTCATCCAAAATACTTTAGTTTGTCAAAAATATTAACTTCGGATAGACTAATATGGCATGAAATACATAGACTTGTGAATCTGAACTTTAGTGTCTAAAATAAAATTTTGGTACATACAAAGCTTGCATTCGCAATGTCTAAAACTTGAGACTTAGTCTTTTTCAAACGTAGAGACACTTCTTCATACTTTAGCATTGTCTGACCTTGGCTTCGTGTCCAAGCTTAACTTTGCAACATCTGATCTTTGGTTTCACAATGTTTAAATGTTTGCTTGTGTCCAAGACTTAGACATCTAGTCTATTTGCTTCTGCACCATGCTTCAACAGACTTGAGCCAAGGCCGAAACTAGTCATTGAAGCTTCTTTGATGCCAAACATATCCTTTAACTGAAATATTGGCTAGGAAGCTTGGATCATGCATCTTAAATATTTCAAGTGTGGCTCAAGACATTGATCTTATGTCTATAGTCTTTATCTTTTGAGCATTCACATTTTCTTCTTGATTGATTGGTGGATCTTGTCTCTACTATGATATTCATTACCTTGTCCACTTTTACTGATTTTTTTCCTTGATATATATATGTGTGTGTGTGTGTGTGTGTGAGCGCATTTATTACTGCACACTTGGAGAATAGTAGTTAGTACCTTAACCATTTAGTCATATGATTTTTCTCATCATCAAAACTTAGCTGGTAAAATTACATTCATCATCAAAATCAAGCTAAGAAAAGGTGGTTTGGATCAACATTAAATTCTCCACCATGATTACTCCTTATGGCAATAATATGAAAGCTTTGTTCATTCTATATGCATTTGGTAAATACTTGAAAAAATGAAAAAGCCTCATTTTGTGATGCAAGAAACATTATCTAGGTAAATATAGAAAAGTCATCTATAATGACATATGCATAATGTTTCCCTCTAAGACTCTTAGTTCTTATTATTGGTCTCGTTCGATAGGCAGCTCAAGAGGGAGGGTGAATTGAGCTTTTGAAAGTTATGGCCAAAATTAAAATCAAGGGTTGAGAATAAATGGAATAGTACACACATAGCATAACTGCAAAGGTATTTTTATAGTGGTTCAACCCAACCTAGTACCTACTCCACTTTCTGAGTTAGCCTCTCTTGTTACACTTAAATTTCACTGACACTTGTTGGTTTTTACAAGCTTACAACAAACTTTACATACGTTGGTTTCTAAGCCCACCAACAAACTTATATAAACAACAAGTCTCTCTATTTGTTGAAGCAAACAAAAATAAAATTTATATTGGCATATGCCTCTTCTTAGGCTGATTGTACAACTATTGAATGCAAAACAAATAAATGAATAAAGTAATCAGAACTAATGATATCAAACTCCAAAAAGTTGTAGATTTTTTAGCTTTGAACATAAATATACAATCATTACATTGGAGTTGTGATTGGCTTGAATTGCTCACCTTGAATGGTTTCTCCTTTTATACTAGATTTTGAAATCTGCTCATTGGAGAAGACGGAGTTCATTAAATGCAAGCAAATCCTAGAGAATTTTTGACAGTCAAAGCATTTTCCCTGCTTCATGATGTATGGATTAAGCTCGTATAGAATGGGAGAAGAACGCTTTGTTAGAAACTCGCATTGCATGACATTGTTTTTAGTTTCACATTGTCTAAAATAACTTTGGACTATAAGAAAGCTTCATGCGAATCATTCAGACTAGCTTTGTCCAAAATACTACAATCGGTCTTAAATAAAATCTTGGACTAACTGAAGCGATGAGAATCACTTAGTTGCACACAGTAGTTTCGACTTCATCTAAAATTAGTTTGACATTATCTGAAATAAAATTTTGCAATGTCCTAACTTGGTTTTGCAATGTTTGACATAGTTTCGCAGTGTCTAAAGCATTGTTTGCATCCTAACTTAGGCATTTGGTCTTGTTTACTTGTGCACCATGCTTCAACACACTTGAAGCACATCTGAAGCTAGTCTTTCAAGCTTGTTTGATACTAGGCATATCCTTCAACTGTAATAGAGCCTTGGAAGCTTAGATCTTGTATCCGAAACATCTCAAATGTTGTTCCAGACACCGATCATATGTTTACAGTCTTTATCTTTTGACACTTTGAACTTTTTAATGCCTTGAGCTTTTTCCTTATGATTTCAGTCTTTTGAGTCTAGTGTCATTCTTTCTCTTGAGCACTTATGTTTTTTTCCTTAATAAACATAATGTGGATCTTTGTCTCTGATATAGTCTTGAATGCGTTGTTGTCTCACCCCACCTTCCGAGGCGCGACTTTGCATTTTGCAATATATTTCAATAGGATTTGCCCACTTTTAGGGTAGGGTGCTCAAGTCCCATTTTGCAATTCGACTATTTTCTTCAGCAAAAGGACAAAGTATCTTCTAAATTATTAGGGTTTAACCTATACAATTATCTATTAAATATAATAAAGCAAAAATATAAATTCTAAAACATACACACACTTACCCACAGCCTAAGATCTAGGTGAATCATGATGGCATCATATCTAGTGGAAATTTCTATCCTCCAATGATATGCCATTATATCTTATTATACATCATTTAAATCCTTTAAATACAATACAAATATATAACCAATTACACATTAAATACCATAATTAAAGAGACTTCAATCTTGCTCAACAATCCCAAATTTCAACACCACAGATGTTATAGACTCCCCCACTTACAAAAGTTTCATCCTCAAAACTTCCAATATCAATTAATTCTCAACAATTTCTCAAGGTTATCATCTAAGGCATTCAGGTTATTTCTTACCTTGCGGATTCATATCTGTAGGATACATCATGCAAATTATACCTTTTTGATCATATGATCTACTTATTCAAATGAGTTGCCTTCACTAGCAATGACATGAGTTGATTAAGACTTAAATTCTTTTGTACTAATCAATATAGGCACAAATTTTTACTTATATGCATACATGATTTTAGTATTGATTCACATATGATCATTTTAATGCCTATTCCAATACATTCGACAATACTTGGTCATGTTATCTTATCCATGGGTAACCATTTTTATTGAATCCATCAAATGATACTCAATGTTCAAAATTCACAATTCATTATGTCACCAAACCATTGTTATTTAGTTAACCAGCCCATGTCATGCTACAAAATTCCAGCACATTACCTAAATGAATCATTCAATTACAATAGTATAGTAATCCATGTAGGCAAAGTTTTACCAATTAGTTCTGTTCCTCAAAAAAAAAAAAAAACGAATCACACAATGTAAGTTCATAATACAATTCACTATCAATTATACAGAGAGTTATACAACTTCATTTCTGAATTTGTCAATTAACACAATTCAATGTACTCAGAAAGCCTCATTTCAATCCATATAAAAATATACATGATGCATCCTTCCCAATCATGACATCAAAAACTCACTTATGATTGCTTATATGTTTTACAATTCAAGTTCATATATATAAACAAATGGAATAAATATTATTCCTATTCATGACTTGTTCAATTGAATTATTCACAACCAAAATTATTCATCAACTCACAAAGATATTATTCTTTACAATTGTCGATTATATCAATAGAATTTAACAAATCACCCTCAAAATTCCTAACATAACATCTTAGAATTAGAAGATAACATACTACCTTTGCTAACATCGACCAATTACTCAATACCAACTACTCTACTCACATTTGAATCATTTACTTCTCTATCACTGCACATTCATTATATCTCATTGATTGCTAGTCTATATCTTGCTCAGGGGCTACAAACACAGTGGACACAACCATAATCCAAGTGAACTTAGCCACAAACCAAAGTGGACATAGCCATGAACCAAAAGGACTCAATGGGCTTATAACTTCCGTGTGATCCAATCCATCCATACAATCCCAGCCACAAATGTTACCAAATCCATGACAATACGATCAATGTCATCTATGATATTTAGCCATTATTGCAACCAAGGAACTGCAACTTCTCCATTCACACCTACTAAATAAGCATAAAAGCCCTATACAATAGCCTGATTAAGCCTCTTCGACATTTAAGGCAGCATCAAACAAACAAAGCCCTATTAGGGGCAGGATTCCAAATAATCCAAGTAGCCACCTTGGCAAGCATCCAAACCTTAAATACATATTAATCATATTCTAAGAGGTGTCCAAATCCAAGCATGTACCTTAGCCATGCATCCAAACCTTAGTCAAATAGTCAAATATTCAAACCTTAAATAGAATAACCAATGTTTAAATCTTAATCAACTAATCAACATCCAAACCTCAGTCAATTAACCATACCCAATTACATACCAATGGTACTATAACAAAAAACTAATCCCAAATATGTATAATTAATATCCTGATAAGCATCTAAATCCACATTCATATAAATGATATCGATATTCAAATTTCAAGCATGCACTTATAATTCATGAAACATCATCAATCCCAATATGCCTCAAATTCTTAATTCAACTGCTAAACACAAAAATCAAATTACTAAACTCCCATTCATACTAAATTAAAACCAAAATATATTAACCAAAGTAGTTAAAGCTCGTAACAATATCCGATATCAGCTATATATAGGAATACACAATTTCATTAATCGCGTTATCAATTAATATAATTTAATCCACTATAATGAAACTAAATGTCAATTAGCATAGAATCATGGCACACAGGCTAATTTATTCAAATCACATGCTTACAAGCAAGGTTATTCAAATATACTTAAGCATACCCATTTTGACCAAGAATCCCAATCATAAAACTCTTAAGTAATTTGAAACAAAATCTAATTTCCAATACCATTCACAAAACTTCATAGTTTCATGAGTCTAATTCCAATACATTGCAAGATAATAGCCTTTATGCCTTCAAATACACCACCACTCTTTCCTATGCTACTCTGAGCATAACATACATTTGTTATTAGTATAATTACTCATTTCATACTTCATCATTCATAAATTACAAATGTGCTATCATAGCACATTCATTTTCCTCTTTTCTCAATAGCATTCATGCAATATTCTTAAGATGCATATTCATATCAATTCATCACTACTACATCAATTCACAACTATTATTTATATGCCCTTCATTTCTTACTCATGCCTTCTTATTATCCTTAAACTATTACTCTTCCATATTACTATGGCATGTTATTTTCTATCACTTCCTTATACTTTATCTGTCACTTCCTTATACCCTATTGCCATCATGATGTTGAATTTCGGTGCTCCCACACAGATGAGCCAAACTTATCACACAAATAAGGCCTAGGCTCTGATACTATTCTATTACACCTTGCCTTCTGAGGCACGACTTTCCATTTTGCACTATATTTCACTAAGATTTGCCCACTTTTAGGGTGGGGTACTCGAGTCCCATTTTGGAACTCGACTATTTTCTTCAACAAAATGACTGAGTATCTCTTAAATTATTAGAGTTTAGCTTGTACAATTATCTATCAAATATAATAAAGTAACAATATAAATTCTAAAATGTACACACACTTACCCACAACCTAAGATCAAGGTGAATCATGATGCCATCATACCTAATGGGAATTTCTATCCTCCTGTACAAAATCATAAATACATTCCAATGATATGCCATTATATCTTAATATACATCATTTAAATCTTTTAAATATAATACAAATATATAACCATATACAAATTAAATACCATAATTAAAGAGACTTCAATTTTACTCAACGATCCCAAATTTCAACACCATAGGTGTTACAGTTGTCCACTTTACAAAAGTTATTTTCCTGATATTTATATACTTATTAATGCACTCTTGGGAAAACAATCAGTAGTTTAACCATTCACTCATATGATTTTGCACATAATAAAAACTTGGTTGGTTAAATTATATTCATCATCAAAATCAAGTTAAGCAAAGGAGGTTTGGTTCAAAATTCTTCCCCTTTTCGATGATGATAAAACATTTGAGTGAATTACCTTTCAAAAAGATAAAATATGTAACATAAACATTCATGGGAACTAAACAAAAATATTTAATTCAACACATATATAGCTTCCCCTAACTAAGTGCATTTCTAAAAAGATTTTCTAATTACTCCCCCTAAGAGAATACATTGGATTTCTCTCTAATTCTTTAATTCATTTTAATTCTACTATTTCTTCACCTTTTTGTCATAATAAAAATGGCACAATAGAATGATATAAATACTATTGATGGGAGGTTGAGAATAGTCAATAGCAAAGAGCATATCCATTTTATGGGTAACATTCAAACATTAGAGAAAAGACATTGAAGGAACTATAGAAAGCGTAACAATTGCAAAAAATAATTATATTTCATTGTTGAAAGAATGCATTATAAAGTGTACAATCACAAACATCAATGGATACAAAGAGAAGTATAAATGATAATAAAGTTATATACAATATAGAGAGAGAAAGAGAGAATGCATGAAGGAAAATGCAATAGTTATTGGGTAGGTTTGGGTTGAGGCTTCTTGGAGACAACCTTTGATCTTTTGAAAGACACTTGAGAGGTTGTCTCAACTATGACCATGGTTGATAGTATAGAATTGGCAGTAGTGGATTGAAGAGATATGACTACTGGGGGAATGAGAGGAGGAATGATTTTAAGGAAAGCTATGTTGGTAGGGATAAGCAACTTAGGGTAATTTGGAGGTTGGTTTGCTTGAAGTGCTTGGTTGTTTGAGGCAACCTTTTGAAGGTATTCCTCTTGGATTAAAATGATGGGAGGAGGTGGGAAAGGAATGTGTGGAGGAGATTTGATTTTATGAGGATGTTTAGGAGTAGGAGGTTTGAATTTGGATGAAGTTTGAATTTGGGGAGATGATGATTGGATTTGGAGGCTAGCTTAGATGAAGGTGTGGTTAACTGTTACAGATTTTCCAACACAAGTGGACATATCGCTAACAAGTAATGAAGTAGAAGTAAGAGATCATTCCCATGAGGGCTAAGTTTACCAACTACTAAAGTATTTTAACTCAGAGTTTTGTTTGAAGAAACTAATTATGATGAAAGAAAATAGAAAAGAAGAGAAATCTAAACGAATTGGATTTTAACTGGTGATTAGAGGTAGAAAAAATAGGAAATCATTGATTAAGACATCTAGAGGTTTTTGATTTCACGAGATTAATCCTATTTAGTTTTTATCCAATTTATCTAATTTATATTTATTCATATGTTGATAACAAATTTTTATTTTGTAATTGTTATTCTTTCTCAAGTCATAACTATCATGATTATTATATATGATTTTAATGATAAGAAAACTTGTATTAAGAATATGTGTGCTTAAATCATTAACAATCACATGCATAATTATGATTTGATAAATGTTAACTGACAGTATGAAAAGTATACAAGCATTTATCTTTTACGTCATAGTGCACTTAATCTTAGTTAGCATTTTAATATGTTGAACCATATATTTTGCACTAAGCTTTATTGAAATATCATATTAAGTGCTTGAATGAAGATGTATATTATTCCTACTCCGCAATGCGTGCACATCACATGAGGATATATATATATATATACATTTTGATTATATAATGCTAACAATATAGCAAGTATAGAAAACTTCTAAGTGCAGGATCATAATTGTCAGAAACCAACTGCCATAACTATCTTCTACATTCCAAAGGGATTAAACTATTGAAAATCATGGAAGAAAAAGAAGAAGAAAACAAGGTTTTGAAGATGAGCTACAAGGAGCTTGCTTTGTCTATTAAATCCAAAGAGAAACTTCTACAGACAAATGCAATGACAAACAATTGAAGATGAAGTTATTGTTAGGGAGCATATAGTTGTTTGAGAAATTCAAACTATCAATTGGCCAGAATTTGTCTGAGTTAAATTAAGGAGTAATCTCTTCAAGGTTTTAGACAAATGAAGAAAGACAAAGGGAGATTCTTCATGCTACAAGAACTTTGTCTAACCAGCAAAGCTAGAAGAAAGAATTTGCTAGAGTATAAAAAGCCAAGATGTAAAAGACAAAGAAGAGCAACTTCATTTGAGCAAAGACAAAAAAATCAAGAATGAAGTAAGAAAGAAGTTGCAAAGATGAACTCTATCTATTGCAGAACAAATGTGGAATTTGACTTCATCTGCAAAATCAAATTGATCTGTTACTTACTATGACAAAGTGGAAGATGAAGTGAAAGCTACACAGTGAGCATAGATGAAGTTGCACAAACAAAGTAGTTGCTTGGATAAGTGAACTTTAATGTATAGGCACATTCATCTGTAACTTACTACAGACAAACCTATAGATGAAGTGCAAAGCCTAATTTATCCAAGACAAAGTGAAGCAAAGTTCATCTGTCACTTACAATAGACAAATGTGGAACAAAAGAAGAACTTCATACTTTGTCTGTTCAAGTAGACAAAGCAGAGTTTTTCTATCAATCAGCAAAGTTTGTCTATCAATCAGTTCAACTTCGTCTATGGCACCGACGTTCATCTATTATTTACAATGGACAAATCACATTCACGAAGGATCAACTAACGGACAAATCTCATGGAAGAATTCATGTATAACTTATGATAGACTAATCTCATGGAGGAATTCATCTAAAACTTAAGGCAAAGAAATGTAGATAGAAAGAGACCATGACTTGTTAGAGGAAAATTAATGTATGTGACTTGCATCTAATTACATCTGCACTCATGCTTTAATCAAGCAGACTCATTTTAGTCACCATTTTTGGCAACAAGTGATGCTGCAAGCTTTCCAGCTGTGTCAAGTCAAAATGAGAAAATAATTTCAATAATAGCTTATCTTTCTCTCTATAAAAGAACAATAATGTAGCAACTTGAGAAAAATCAGAAGGCATGCAATCCAATAACAGAAATTTCAATGATCTTCTTCATTCATTGCTACTCTTATTTTTACATTCAATGAAACCCATCTTCTCCAATGGTTAAAATTATGAAGAAGCTATTTGAGAAGAAGAGGTGGGATGATTCAAGGTGGTGAAGGAAGACATTTCAATGAGCTTCACCTTATGCAGATCCTTTCACCCATGGCTAAGAGCTTAAATTGCCATCTATTTTTCATGAGCTTTAATCTGCATATTTATATGGCCATTGAGTTTACATTTTGGGAAGAACTTTTTGTATTACTAGAGTTGTAAAAGATCTTATCTTCCCCCGTGCTTAAATGTGTATTAGTTTCTGGTTAAACTGAAAAACCAGTGAGTTAGTGGTGAGCTCAAGAAAACTACATTGTAATGATTGTTAGTGAGCTTGAGAAAACCAATAAGTTTGTTGGTGATCTTCAAAACAAGTTAGTTTCCTAATGAGCTTGTGAAAACCAAAAGAGTACTAATAGCACTATGTTTATGCCCCTTAGAGCTAGACTCTAGAAGAATGTTGGGAATACTCTTTATGCCCCTTAGAGCTAGAATTTAGAACATTGTTGGGAGTACTTTTATATTTCCATTATATGGGATATAGTGAAACCCAAGGCACAATGAGTGTATGCTCTTGAAAGAGTGGATGTAGTGTCGTGGTTCCCGAACTACTATAAAAATTATGTTGGTTATGTGTATTTATTTATTTGCTTTATCCTTCATGTACTTTACTATTATATCATTTATTTTATGAGCACTAAAAGAGGAAAATGCTTCAATAGGGATTAAGTAATAAACTTTCATATACCCAATTCACTCTCCCCTCTTGGGTTAAGCCATCCTAGGGGAACTACAATAACAATCTATACCAGCTCACAAATTTCCTACATCTTTGTGAAAATTCTAAACTAACTAAGATGTATTAAGATCAAGAAACTCATAGTGTTACAAAGCCTCATGGATATCTCTATCATCATGACAATATTATGGTTTTTAATCATGGTCTAATTAAATTATTACTTCTTAGACTCAAACTGAATTACAAATCATGATAAAAGGGTTGACGCACTTTCACAAGTATTACAATTGAATTAAACACGCAACATAGATAATGAATAAATGAAGAATTGAATTAAAAAGCATAAAATCAAACATTCATAATTCGACTACATCTTCCCCCAAGAATAGAGTGTTTAGCTTATAATAAAATCAAAACAAACCCTAAACATTGTCTTAATCATAATTCCAAAAAGGAAAAGAAAAGAAAAGGAGCAAGAAAGAACACAAGCAAGAAAGAACACAAAAGCACTATCTCTAGCTAGCCTCTTTCTCCTTCTTTGTTGTGCATAGCCATTTCCTTTGCCAAAAGTCCCTCCATGGATGTGTTCATGTCCTATTTTTATCCCCCCTTAATTAGGTTTAAACCCTCTTGTGCAAATTAAATAGATTTTATGCATGAAATTATAAGTTTCCAAAATAGCCATCTGCCACACTTCCAAGCACTGGGGCACTCTCTTGTTGTTCGCTGAGCTTCACATGAAGACCAATTCGAGCATCATCGCCCTTGAATTGGATGTCACAACACTTGATTATTGTCCTCTTCTTGAAGAGCATCATAGCGGTTAGATGTTGTCCACCACTTCTTCCTTTTCTTTAACTTCATTACATTCCTCTTTCCTCTTTGTTGATTCTCCATGTTTTCATCATACTTTCTACATTCATGGCCCTACAAATAAATCCAAACAAAAATACCACAAATCAACTAGACATGACTCAAGAACAAACCAAAAGTTAGCTAAAAAGATAAGATATAAGTGAATAAAATTCACTTATCAAACACCCCTAAACTTATTTTTTCGGTAATCCTCAAGCAAAACAAAACCTATCATTTCCCACAAAATATTTTTAAGAAAAAAAATATCGATACGGTTCAATTTTTGGAGATCTCAAAATGATTTTTTATGCATATAACTTGAGAAAAAATGTCAAAATGCAATATATGTCTAGAATTTCAACTCAAATTTTATTGTATTTCACTCTTGATTCCTCATGTGTGTGCATAAGATATAGCCAATATCATTCATTCACCTATGACTTAGATAGAATCAAACAACTATAAGAACATATCATATTGCTCAATAAGCTCGTCTTTCTCATCATACTCCACTAATTTTAACAACTTATCACCAAGAATCAATAGGTCTTATTAAGCTTATAGCGGGGCCTTAGGTTTAGCTAATAAGAAAAATATAAAGAATGCAAAGAAGAGATATAAAAAATGCAAATTTCTCATCACAATTGATTACACTCTTTGTTTGTTTGTATATGTATATGTTGGTTATATTACTACCACACCCCAAACTTGTTTTTTTTTTTGAATTGTAGGATATGGTCCTCTCAAATGACAAATGGATCCTTCTTTATTCTTTTCTTTATTTAGGCATTCTTTTTTTTAACACCCCCAAACTTGTCTTCTTTTGCTCTCTCATATCATTATGATAATTACATGCATCAAATATGCCTCCCAATAGGTCAAACATAGTCTTTCAAGCTGAAAGGGTATAAATGATGGTGCTAAAGAAAGAAAAGTCAAATGGTGGTATTTCACATGCTTTGGATATGCCATTCTTTCATTAGGGCTCAACAGTGACACTAATGACAATGAATGTACTAGATTAGCTTGAAAGGCTTATACTAATCAAAGAATGCCTAAATCATTTTCTCAGTGATTCATCATTAAAGTTTTTCCTTGAACAATGACTAAAACAAGTTCTAGAGTTTCAAATGAATCATGTTCATACATTCACCTAACTCTCTTCTTAGTATACAAATAAATAAACAACATGGCTAAGTGTTCATGTGAATAAGGAATCTCCAGTGAAGTTAAACAAATGATCAAGTCAAGCACACAAACTAATCATGTATCTTTCATTTTCCAAAATTTATATGTAATGCACCACATTCTTATCCTTAATCTCAATCAATGGAACCTTAACAATATTGAATTTTTTTTAATGAATAATAAAAACTTAAGACAAGAAAAACACAATACAAACATAACACAAAACAAACTACTAAAAGTCTAAGCAAATAGAAATCAACACAAACTACCTAAAACAGTACTACCCACCAAACTGAAAACTACATTGTCCTCAATGTAAAAGAAAAATGGAGTGCAAGGAATTCCATGAAAAAGCTCAATCATCTGAATTAGCATCATCATCATCTGCATCTACATCCTAAGGGACATACATTGGTGAAAAGGGGCAAAACACCAAAGGTTGAAGAAATGGGGTTTGACTCCTAGCTTAGGTTGGAAGAAATAAGGCCAAAGCAATATGAAATTGCACTAGTCGACCCACCTATTAATGGAGCTAGCCATTTGTCAAACTTCTGAAATTTGATCACGCAAGTCTAAGAACTCAGCTTCATAATTAGCAAATTGGGTTATTCCTTCCTATTTGGATGTGCTTGGTTGTGATGTGCTAGGGCCTAGTAAATTATGCATTAGGGAATTGTCTTTTTTCTCATCACTGGAGTCCTCTGTCTTGGCAAGTCTCTTGATCATATCAGGAGTGATTGGGGGTTTAGGATGTTGAATTTCTTCATTGGGACTAGTCACCACTCCTGCTTCCAAGCACAAATCATTGATGAGCAATGGGTAGTCAAACCCTCTGATCTTGTCAACCCTTTTGCCATATTCAAGATGGATGCCTCGATGATCTTTCTCACATCAATAAAGGGACTAGACTGAATTGCATAATTCAACACAACCCTTTCCCTTGAGACCTCTGAAATATGATTTGTTGGGCTAGACTTTCCCACTATTTTCAAGCCCTTGGTAGGAAAACAAAATAAGACATTCTAAGATATTTTCCATCGAGTCCTTGCCTTAACTAGAGAATTGATGATCTCATCATAGTCTGGACCTTGGTTCTTCAAATAGTGTTTCAATCTTTGGGCAAATCAAGAATTTAGAACTTCCAAATGATTGTCCGTTGATCAAAGGGGACCTATTTGCCTCTCACTAGAGCCCTCAAATTTTGGTGTTCCCTTGCATTGGAATAGAATTCTCTAAAAATAGGAACCAATGCTGCACCTGGCTGCTTTGTGAAATCCTCCCAGTTTGTTTCTTTGATCATAGTTTTGAAGCCTCTAATTGGGTCATCAAACTCCCTTTCATGAATGCACTTCTGCCCAACAATTGAATTTCTAAACCACTTTGCTTCTTTGGCACTCTAAAAAGTGGGTTGCACTGAGATATTCTAGGAGGAACTACTTTGCCTCTTTGGGGCCATCAGACAAACGCTTAGTGCAATGCAATGTTCTAACTCCAATCAACAACCCTTCATCTTAATGGAAAGCAATTTCACACACAAGAAAAATTCCACTCAACCCATAATCACCACTAAGTCACAATTCAAAGAAGCAAGTTCATAATAGAATGGTTTCCAACACCAGAGGCAAAGACCCTGAATTTCATAACTTGACTTCCCACTGGAATTTTCACAAACACCTCGCATGCACAACCTTTGCTCCACCTATTGACTAATTTTTTAGCTCTATAATTCTTCCCAAATTTATCAACAAACAAGATTGCAATAGAATTAATTCTCAAGCATAAAAAGAACTTACTTGATAGCCTTTCACAAAATCCCCAACTAGCTCATCCGCCCCTCCTTCCTAACTTTTTCTAGTTTGCAAGGGGACAAATCAATGATTGAATTTGGGAGGACTGATAGGCATGTTTAATGGTTGGGGCATGTGGGATCCTATTTTTGGCAATGGAGTGCAGTGTGTGATTGATTTTCTAGGTTGGGTTTTGCTCCAAGGACTCTTTGAAAGAGAGGGGTGGATGAAATTATTCACATGAGGAAATGGGGGAAAACAACTTCCATTTTGAAGGCTGATTTGGGCACCATGGTGCTTGGTTGGGTTGTTGCCTTTACCACATCAAATCAAATGTCGTGGGACTCTTATGGCCACCGCGGCTCTTGATTGCTAGATCCCTTGCTGTCTTGGACTAGTGTTGTGGAGCTTGGATGGGTGCTGTGATTCTAAAACACTGGAACTTGGGCAATATTGAATGGCCATGGCGACGCTCAAATGAGCATCACGACTCTTTATTTCTGGAATTTTGCTTCTCCTTGTCACTTTGGACTCTTATTGGATGTGCTCGACCTAAAAAATAAAGATTCATGCATCTTATTATGGGATAAATCCACTACTAAGACATGATTAAAACTCAAAATTTTCTAACTAAAACTAATGTTAAGAAGATTAATTCTACTATAGAGGTGATTATCAACCAAACTAATGCAAATTTAAATAAAAGCAATTCAGAAATTTGGGTTGCCTCCCAAGAAACGCTTAGGTTATAGTCATCAGCAAGACTCTTCCTCTATCAGTGTCATTTGAGCTTGATAATCATCTTGAGGTGATTAATAGCACCCTTATAATATGGCTTCAGGCATTGTCCATTAACTTTGAAGGTTCCTTTCTCCTCATGATGAAGCTCTACAATGCCATAAGGGAACACTTTTTACATTGTGAATGGTCCTGACCATTTTGATCTGAGTTTTCCAGGAAACAACCAAAGCTTAGAATTATATAGCAACACTTTCTGTCCTGGTGAAAATTCTTTTCTTTGAATGTACATGTCATGCCATGCTTTGGTATACTCCTTATAAATTTTAGCATTCTCATATGCATCATTGCTAAACTCATCCATCTCATTGAGTTGCAAAAGTCATTTCAACTTGGCTGCCTCCATACTCATGTCAAATTACTTCACTGCCCATTATGAGAAATGCTCTAATTTCACTGGGAGATGAGATGCTTTTCCATAGACCAACATATAGGGTGACATTCCTATAGGTGTCTTGAAAGTAGTTCGATATGCCCACAGAGAATCATTTAGCTTCTTATCCTAGTCGATGTAGGAATTCTGCACTAATTTCCTCTTCACTTGTCTATTCTAGATCTCTCCTTGTCCATTTGTTTGAGGATGATAGGCTAGTGCTATTTTGTGCTTTGACTCCGTATTTTGACAGAAGAGTTTCAAATTGTTTAGTGCGAAAGTGGCTTCCTTCATCACTAATAATAGCTCTCAGAGTTCAAAACTTTGTGAAAATGTATTTAAGTAGAAAATTTAGTGCTACCTTCCCATCATTAGTATAAGTGCAACTATCTCCACCCACTTCGATACATAGTCCACTGCAAGGAAGATGTACTTGTTATTGTATAAGGAAGAAAATGGACCAATGAAATCAATGCCACACACATCAAAGAGCTTGACTTCCAAAATATTTTTCAAGGGCATTTCATTTCTTCTTGATATGTTTCCAGTCCTTTGACATCTAGCACATGCAACAAGAAAAGCATGAGCATCCTTAAATAGTGTGGGCCAATAAAAACTTGACTGTAAAACCTTTGAAGCTGTCCGATTTGCTCCAAAGTGACTTCCACACTCAAGCTTATGTTAGTGCTTTAGAATATCTTCCATCTCTTGCTTTGCTACACATATTCTTATGGTATAATCTACACAGTGCTTATACAAAATTGGGTTTTCCCAAAAGTAGTGCTTTACATTAGACAAGAATTTTTTCTTTTGGTGATGAGATAACTTAGATGGCATGATCTTACTTGTAAGAAAATTCACCAAGTCTACATACCATGGAGGAGATTTTGTTGAAGTGATAATAATAGTTGCTCATTAATTAGAGGTTTCTGCAATCCTTCATCTTCTTGTAATTCTAGTCTAGAAAGATGATCACTCACAAGGTTTTCTATATCCTTCTAATCTCTGATTTCCAAGTCAAATTCTTGGAGCAGCAACACCCATTGGATGAGTCTTGGCTTAGCATCTTTCTTAGCCATAAGGTATTTGATTTCAGAATGGTCAATGAACATGATTACCTTATTGCCAAAAAGATAGGATCTAAATTTATAAAAAGCAAAGACTATTGCAAGTAGCTCCTTTTTGGTTGTGGCATAATTGAGCTGGGCCTTATTGAGGGTCCTACTAACGTAATAAATGGAATGGAATACTCTATTATTCTACTATCCTAAAACCATTACAATTGCATAATCATTTATATCACACATTAACTCAAATGATTTATCCCACTCCAATGCAACAACAATGGGTGCTGAGATATTTGTTTATTTGAGAATCTAAAATGCCTTCTCACAATCTTCTTTGAAATCAAAAGTGTTCCTTGTAGAAGTAGATTCAAAAGTTGCTTCAAAATTTTAAAAAAATCTTTAATGAATCTTTTATAAAATCCTACATGCCCAAGAAAGCTCCAAATTCCTTTAATAGAAGTTGGTGGTGAGAGTTTTTCTATTTTCTCTATTTTTGCTCCATTAACCTCAATTCCTTTACATGAGATTCGGTGTCCCAAAACAATACATTCTTTCACCATGAAGTGACACTTTTTCCAATTTAGCACAAGGTTTGTTTGTTCACATCTTTAAAAAACTAGTTCCAAATTTTCTAGGTAATGATTAAAAGATTTACCAAAGATAGAGAAATCATTCACAAAAACTTCAATCATTTTCTCCACCATGTCAAAGAATATAGCCATCATACACCTCTAAAAATTCGATGGTGTATTGCATAAACCAAAAGGCATTATTTTGAAAGAAAATGTACCATATAGGCATGTAAATGTTGTCTTTTCTTAGTCTTTTGGAGCAATGGCTATTTAATTATATCCTGAATAGCCATCTAGGAAGTAGAAATAATTGAAACTAGCTAGAAAATCCATCATTTGATCAATGAATGGCAATGGGAAGTGGTCTTTCCTTATAGCATCATTTAACTTCCTATAATCAATGCATATCCTCCATCCTATAACAGTTTTTAGTGGAATCCATTCATTGTTATCATTCTTCACCAATGTCATTCTACCTTTCCTTGGGACTACTTGCATAGAGTTAACCCACTGTCAGGTATAGGATAAATCACACCTGCATCTAGCCATTTTAGTACTCCCTTATGAACCACTCCCTTCATTATTGGATTCAATCTTCTTTGAGCTTTCACCAATGGTCTGCGATTCTCTTCCATTAATATTTTGTGCATGCACAAAGCTGGACTGATTCCTTTTAAATCCAAAATAGATCACCCAATATCGACTTTTGTTTTCGAAGAACTCGCAGCAACTTATCTTCTTTTTCTATAGAGAGGCTAGAAGATATTATCACTAACAACGAAGAAGATTCTCCCAGGAATGCAAAACATAGATGGGTCAGCAACTATTTTAACTCAAGTATTGGTGGTTTCTTAATTGAAGGAATAGATTAAGGAAGGCCTTGTCCCAAACTTTCAAAGTATTTTTGATTATTGGGACCAAAAGAATTCAACTAGTTAATAGTTTCTATGATCTCATCTTCCTCAAGAGAAGTAGTTGTTGCCATGAATGGGCATCCCAAAAGAATGGGTGTCTCAAAAGAATGGGCACTTCTCTCTTCGGAATCATTTGCCTCTCCATGTCAAGAACAATAAAATCTATAGGAATAATCAACTTATCAATCTGCACAAGAATATCCTTTATAATGCCTCTAGGATATTTAACTTATATGTCTACAAGCTATTGTGACAACATAGTAGGTTTTTGATTCTCCAAAACCAAGTTGTAAATAAATAGAATAAGGCATCAAATTAATGCTTCCACCTAAGTTTAGCATTGCCTTTACTTTGTTTGTGCCTCTAATAGTGATTGAGATATTGAAGCTACCTGGATCTTTCAACTTTGGGGGAAGATTTGTTTGCAAAACTAGACTAGCTGCTTCTGAAACTATCACCTTCTCATGTGGCTTGTACTTATGCTTTCTTGTGTAGAGTTCCTTTAAAAATTTAATGTAAGTAGGCATGTTCTTAATCATGTCAAGTAAAGGTAAATTAATATTAACTTTGAAAAGGATATCATAAATGTTACAGCACATTAACTTTCAAGTTCACTATCGTAGAGTACTTTGCCTTCATCTGCTTCACAATCTCTGACATCTACATAGATAGATCAGCGTTAGAGTTCACTTTATATAATACTCTAGATCTACTTCTTACACTCTTTTATTGAGAATTTGCTCCAAGAATTTCATACAGATCATATGTTTCCTCTAGAGTCTTTTCTCCCATGGCTCCACCTGCAGCATTGTTAACCATAGCTTGGCATGATTGTATCAGTCCATCATAGAAAACCTGATTAAGCAATTCAAGTGGATATCTATGATCAGTGTATCGAATCAATTTGCCTTAAATCTCCCCATGCCTCATGGAATGCTTCACCATCCATTTGAGAGAAAGTAGTCATCTTACATCTCAACTTTGTAGTTTTAGCATGGGAAAAGAATTTACCAATGAATTTATTGTACGTTGCTTCCCATGTTATTAATGACAAGAGCTAACATCATGAACCAAAATTTTGCAGCATCCTTCAAAGTGTATGGGAAACACTCATGCATAGTTGATCTTTGGTTAGACCCTACAACAAAAAGGTTTGGATGGTTGCATAGAAGTCAAATATAAATGTTAGATGATCCTCTATAGCTACACCATGAAAAGATGAAGCATGTTAAAATGTATATGCTTTAGTTTATAATTCTTAGCATTATCATTTAACACAATGCATGAAGGTAAAATCCCTATAGTTGGACATGCAAACTCCTTCATTAGCTATTGAGCTTGTTGAGCCACTCGATTCTCCATGTTGTCAACCATGTGAATTTCTTCTTCTTCTTCACTTAAACTCTCTGTCTTGATTTCCACTTTGTCACTGCAATCATTAAATGGAGATAGAACTAGATTTAGTGATCTCGTTCTTTTCATTCATAGTTCTACAACAAAAAGAAAGAAAATATTAAAAATCTTATATACAATTAGATACAAAAATAAAAAGAATGATTGTCACTAACTTAATTAAATCAATTTGGAAACATTCCCAGAAATGGTGCCAAAAACTTGATGGTTCAAATTATAATTTCTCACAAGTGCAAAAGTGTATATTGTATAGTGTGCAATGCAAGAGTCGATCCCACAAAGAATGATCAAACCAATTTAATTAGTTTTTGTTATTAGACTACACTATCCTTAAAAAGAATGTGTTTAAAGCTAAGTGAATATGGTGTAAAATTGAATGGAATTGTAGAAATCAATAACTATCAATAATGTAGGGGAGATTAAAAAGATGCATGGGTTTGGGGATCTGATTTCACCACTCAATGATACCCTTTTCTATTTGAATATTAGAATCAATGATTATCATAGGTTTGTTCTTTCAAATGTATGATTATTACTTGTTAGGTATGTGGGTTTAAATCAAATATTTCTACTCGTTCTAATTACCGATGGTGTATAGCATAATTGAGGTGAAAACCTATTAAGCCCAAGAACTTAATGAACAAAAATAGGATGGTTTAGCATATGGTGTGTACCTTAACCATTTATGTTTTTCATTCAAGGGAGCTTATGGTTTAGCATATGGTGTATACCTTAACCATTAATCTTTTTCATTCAAGGGAGCTCATGGTTTAGCATATTGTGTGTACCTTAAACATGCTTAGATAATCAATCAACTCATAATATTGGTGTTCAAGCAGTAAAATAAATCAAATGATTGCAAACAACATAATGAATGAAACAAGATCATATAATCATTGATGACCAACAATCCACATAACAAAGAGTATCAAATAGGGTTACATCTTCACCCTAGAAAGAGGAATTTAGTTCAAAATGAAAATGGAATTAACTCCCTTTATGAAGCTTATCACAATGCAAAACATAATCACCTCTTGCTCTTGCTTCCTTGAAATCTCTCATTCTTTCTCTACAAAATTCACCCAAGCTGCACCCCAATAATCGTAAATGAATGCCAAAAGATCCCTCAAAAGCCTTCTCTCATTGCCTTAAAAAATAAGGGACATGCCTAGAAGAAATTTAGTAGGATTTGAGGAGTGGCGATGGCACCAACGGCGCGAGATTGGGCATCACGGCGTTGGCTTGGTTGGTCATAAGATGGCCTAAATAGATTCTAGTGTTGATGGCACCAGAGTGATGTCCTCTTGTTTTGCATTTTTGCTACATTTTCTTCCTTCCTTTTATCCTTAACTGCTTCTTTCTCTTTTCCTTAGTTTAATGCATTCTAACTCCCTTCAAGATGCCTAAAAGAATATAATAAAATCACAAGAAAAATATCTAAATTTCTCAAGAATAAATAATTTAACAAGTTTGAAAAATACAAAACATAAGTGAATAAAATTCACTTATCATGAGCTCAGCACCAACTCTTACTATGTTGGTTTTCCTCTAAGCTCACTAACAAACTCATATACATTGGTTTCTGAGCTAACCAGCAACTCTACCTTTGTAGATATAGATGTACAAGTAAATGCCTCTAAATAGGCTAGGTTGTACAAATAGTTAAGCTTAAGTGAACATGAAAGATACAATAATAAACCTCATTACAGTGCTACATTCTCCTTTGAAATGGTTTTTGTTGAAGCTTTCAAATTATGTATTTTTTAGCACACTAGACCCATCTACACTTTGGAGTCTTTGAGTGTTCATGGTTGATCATGATTAATTCGCTAAAAAAGACTTATTTTTGTTCATTAAAACTTCTATTTATAAGTTCCAAATTCAAATCTCGTTGTTGCATCCCTTCTCACTTTTTCAACCATGCAAACATGCCTCATAAAACACCACGCAGCGCTACCTTTTCATACATTTTTGGAGCCTACAAACTTACACTTTGGGAGCTTCTAAAGGTTGGGGGTTTGTTAGTCATGAGCACGCATTAGTTCAGACCCTCCAAAGTAGAATACCCCATGCCTCTAAAACCTCATCTTCAGATCTAACATTTTAATACCTTAAATGTATACATTTTTAGATTACCTGAAGTCATTATTTTGGATGCCCCGAAGTTCCTTTGAGTGCACTTCTTCCTAATGGGTCATTCTACACCTCCGAAGCTTCTTTAACCTCCGAAGCATTAACTTTATTACCTTTGAAGTAACATTGATCCCTCTAATGCTTAACAATGTCACCTCTTAAACTCCCTTCTTTACCTCAGAAGCTTCCTTATTCACCTCCAAAGCTTCCTTTGAAACTTCTAATCTCAGCAACACTATTATTATGTTAAATAAAGTCTTTAACAAGTTTTGTTTATCATCAAAACAAGATCCTCATACTCAACATTCTCCCCATTTCTAATGATGAAAAAACTTCATGAATCCCAGTATAAAAATAGTGCTAAAGAACTAATGAGAACTCTCCCTAAATGACTGATACAATAAGTATTAAGGAAGTCTGATTCATTTTAGCTCACTGTGCTAAAATTGATCCATAATTTTAGTAGGTTCAAATTTTTTATTAAACCATTTTCCCACTAATGCAGAAAGTCATAATATTCACTCTAATGTAGTAAGTCATAATATTCTTTTCTCTCCCTTTTTGCCATAATTAAAAAGGTCTAGAGGATGATGGATTACCATTAAATAAGAGTGTGAGGGACTGAACTTCTTTGCCTTCTACTACTGCTGTAATGCATAACCCTAAATTTCAATTCATTGCTCCCCATATCATGCATAAGCTAAGAACTTTACTTCTCACTTTCAAACCAAAGATCATATAATTGTGAATATTTCATCAACCCATAATGAGGATTATAGAAAGTCTGACTTGGATTGGAATTCCTATTCAAGACCTTAAATAATTAAGTTTCTCAAATATTCTTGACTTGTGCCTTGGGACAATAATGAATTTAAGGATTAATTTTATTGCTCCATGTAGTAGATGATTGTCTATTAAGCTCTTCTTGCATAACCATCTGAAAGAGGGTTTTCTCATGAGAGATAAAGTAATGAAGGCTAAGGTGAAATGACATGAATGGAAAGAATTAAAGTTAGGAAATGAATTACCTTCACCTACCTAGCTACCTCAAACAGATTGATGTTTTCATTGTCCACGATTGAGGAGCTACTTCTCCTATTATGGCTACAATTGGAAAGTAGATAAACATAAATGAACTTCATCTTCTACATTTTTGCTTTCTTTTATTTCCTCTTCTTCTTCATGTTTACAATTGTCTACTAAATTTACAATTTTCTTCTTTGTCTTCTTCGTTAGTAGGGTCTTAATTTTCTTTGAAAGAGTTTTTATGATCTCTCCATCATTTTCCTCTCCTTCACTACATAAAGAATCGACACTTCCATGGCCATACTCTAGCTTTATCTTCTTCTCTTCTTTCCCATTCTTCAATACTTCATGGGTCATCAAGGACCCCATCAGTTTTATGACTGAAAGCTTGTTCAAATATTTGGCCTCTTCAATTATTATGATTTTTGGCATCCAATCCACTAGGAGACACCTTAAAATCTTTTTAACTTGCTATGGATAAGAAATCTCATGGCCTAAACATTTTAGGCTATTGGTGAGTCTCATAAATCTAGAAAACATATTAGATATAGACCTAAACAATCTTTTTAACTCTAATACCAATTTTGGTCCTCTGACCCTGCTGATGCTATGTAGGTTGTATGGAAATATGGAATCCTGAAGGTATGTGAAAACAGAAAAGATTGTGTAGGAATAGAAAATAAATGCAGTGGAACTCATAAGCACAAAGACAATAAAGATACAAGCATTATAGTGTTTTAGGCCTCTCTTAGCACCTACTCCACTCTCCAAGGTTTTCCCAACCTTGGGTTCCACCATAACCCATGGAATCATAACTTGGTTTTTCCAAGACCTCACCAGAAACTCTACAGTGATGGTTTTCATGAGCTCAACACAAGCTCTTAAAATGTTGGTTTTCCTCTGAGCTCACCAACAAACTCATATACATTGGTTTCTAAGCTACATTGCAACTCTACCTTTACTGATATAGATGTATAAGTAAATGCCTCTAACTAGGCTAGGTTGTACAAATACTTAAGCTCAAATGAACATGAAAGATGCAACAATAAACCTCATTATAGTGCTACATTCTCTTCTGAAATGTTTTTTGATGAAGCTTTCAAATTCTATATTCATTTAGCACACTAGAGGGTTTGCACTTTGGAGTCTTTAAATGTTCATGAATGATCTTGATTAATCTGCACAAAAAGGCATACTTTTGTTCATTGGAACTTTTATTAATAAGTTCTAGATTGAAATCTAGTCATTGTGTCCCTTTTTCTTATTTTTTGACCATTCGAAAATGCCTCATTTAATACCACACAATGCTACCTCATCGTGTCATTTTGGAGCTTCCAAAGTTACACTTCCAAAGCCTTAGAAGGGAAGGAGTTTGTCAGTCATGAGTACGCATCAATTTGGACCCTCGGAAGTAGAATACCTTGGGCCTCTGAAACCTCATCTTTAGATCTAACATCCCAATACCTTCAATGTATACATTTTCAGATCATCTGAAGTCCCTTTGAGTGCACTTCTTCCTAACAACTCATTCTACACCTTCGAAGTTTATTTTACTTTCGACGCATTAACTTCATGGCCTCCAAAGTAATGCTAATCCCTTTGATGCTTAACAGCAACACCTCCAAAGTTCTCTTCTTCACCTCTGAAACTCCCTTCTTTACATCAGAAGCTCCCTTCTTCTACTCTGAAGCTTCCTCTGAGACTAGAAATCTTAGCAACACTATTATTAGCTTTAATTAAGTCATTAAAAGGTTTTGTTAATCATCAAAATTAGATCCTCATATTCAACATTCTACTCCTTTTGATGATGACAAAACTTAATGACTTGCATTATAAAACCAGTTCTATTGAACTAATGAGAACTCCCCCTAAATGACTAATAATATAATAAGCAACAGGAAGTCTGATTCATTTTAGCTCACTATGCTAAAATTGGTTCACATTGTTACCTAGTTCATTTTTTATTTATATAATTTTCCCTATAATGCAGCAAGTCATAGCATTCTCTTCTGTCCCTTTTTGTTATAAGTAAAAAGGTCTAGAGGATGATGGATTACCATTAAATAAGAGTGTGAGGGACTGAACTTGGTGGTGCTGTCGTGGGCACCCAAATTTAGAACCTTGCTCCAATCTAATTTTCTGTAGTAGTGTGAGTAAGGGT
>JAYJMB010009320.1:0-17402 GCA_036873735.1 Pouteria campechiana
GCAGGTGTCATCAATCGGTCGGACAGCTGCTCGGCTACAGCTAGATGGCTCCTTTTGATTTTCCATGGCCCAACATCGGCGTTGCAGATTTTTTAGTTGTGACAAGTCAAATGAAGAACATCTTTTGACACAACTTTTCTTCCTCTCTGAATGACATTGCAACAGCTCGAGACAAATCAAAAGGCATGCATTCCAATGATAGAAATCATAACGGTCTTCTTCATTCAAAGTTGCTATCATTCCTACATCAAACCTAAACTTCTCCTTTAAATCAGTCAAGTTTTTAAAAATCTATTTAAGGAGATGAGTTAGATGATTCAAAGGTGGTGAAAGAAAGCTTTTCAAATGTGCTTAAGCTTATGTAAATCCTTCTACCCATGGACAGGAGCTTAAACCTTTAGTTATCTATTCTTGAGCTTCAACCTTCATATTCTTAATGGTCATTTTCTTTACATTATGGGAAGATCTTTTTGTATGACTAAAACTACAAAAGATCTCATCTTCTCCTGTATTTCATTATAACACTTGTAAAAGTGTATAAGTTTTTTGGTTAATCTGAAAACCAGAGAGTTGTTGGTGATCTCTAGAAAATTATCAAGTTTGCTTGTGATCTTCGAAACTAGCAAGTTTCCTAATAGGCTCATAAAAACCAAAAGAGTGCTAAAAGTACTATGTTTATGCTCCCTAAAGCTGGAATCTAGAAGAGTGTTGGGAGCATTGTGTTTATGACTATAGAACTAAAATCTAGAAGAATGCCGAGAGTACTATTGTATTTTCATTATATGAGATATAGTAGAACGCAAGGCACAAGGAGAGTGTACTCTTGGAAGAGTGGATGTAGGAACGGTTGCCCGAATCACTATAAAAATATTGTATGTGCTATTTGTGTGATTGTTTTACTTTCCTTGTATATTACTGCTTTATTATATATCTCATACTGTATCACACACAATCATGAAAAGAGAAAATTAATCCAACAACGGGTTAAGCAAATAATTTTTATAAACTCAATTCACCCATTTCCTATTGGGTTAAGCTATTCTTCAAGATTCAACAAAATCAGGTTGAAACAGTAGTGAAGCCATGCATTACTGTGATGGGCATGGTGTGATGTGGAACTTGGTGGGATTTGCAAGTTGGACTAGCTAAGTTGGTTAATGATGCATCATTAAACTTTGTCAGTTGGTTAAGTGTGACCAAGGAGTTGGTCAAAAATGGTCAAAGGTGTTAGCCATTGCAGCATCAAGTTCATGTTGCATTCTACCTATGGTGGTCAGATGTGTGTTCAGGTTGCTGAGCAAGGAAGATGCTCCTTAGGTTCCTATAGAGGAGCAGAGTTGGTAATGAATCAAGCTTAGTGAAAAGGTACAAGCCAAAGCCAAGATGCAAGGTACTCCTATGATGGAGGCTAGTTAAGTAGAGCTACTTAGAGACGAGGTTCATGATACCAGCAGTCGATAAGAGCATCAACGACTTTGGGTAATAGAGGGCCTATAACACCCTCATGTTGTCGGTCGCTTGGTAAATGAGTGATGCAATTTACTTACATGATGCGAGTAAAGCAAGACAGGCAAAATGGTCTTATGTTGGATCGTGGGATGTATACAAGGCGGGATTGTGAGATTATTCCAATTTTGGATCGTGGATGCAAGTTGCATCATGGATCCGGATCATATGAAACATGTTGAAGGCATTAGTAATGCTTATTGCTGATCAAGAGGGATCGAAGTATCAATACATTGAGAACTTTATTAGGCAGATGCAGCAAGGCAGTGTCAAGTGACCTTGGTATGAGCGGCGAACAAGGAGGATTGTCGATTAGATTGGACAGTGTAATGGATGGTTTCCTAGGATTCCACATGGCATGGAATGATGTGGCGATAATATGGCAGTGACATGGACGACTACAGCATATGTGGAGAAAATGTGACGAGGGCTTAGACCAAGTCCTTGGTGGTTAAGAAGAGGAAGACTTAGCCCACTTCTCCTATGGAGAGGGAAAGAGGGACATGTGTCCTTGGAAGGCACATGACATCTTTAAATATAGGACATGTATGGGACATGTGTCTCTATGTGAGTTGATTAAGGACATGTGTCCTTGGAAGGCACATGATACCTTTAGATATAGAACATGTGTGGGACATGTGTCTCTACATGAGTGGATTAGGGACATGTTGCTTGAGAATGAGCTAACATGGGACCTAGTTGGTTAGCATTGTATACTATATAAACCCATAGGCACTCATTTGTAAGGAGCTAGAACCTGAGTTGCAGGACAAGTCTCGTGGTAAAGGGTCATGGGCAAGCTTTTGTATAAGATACTTGTGACATTGTTTCCGTAATGATAAAGTTGAACTTGGGAAGCTTTGGTTTCCCATTAGTTGCTTGTGTTGCTTTGCTTTCAGTTCATTATTTCTTTCTTTTGGATTTGTTCTTGCATTTTCTGTATTCTCTCTCTTGCGGTTAGGCTGCTAAGGTGTTGGATCCTTAAGTTAAGCTGCTAAAATGTTGGATCCTTAGGTTAGATGAGGTTGATTATTGTTGTCTTTTTTTTTAATATATATTGTACAAATATTCACAAACCCATTGGCGGGAGCATTGGGCACTGAATATGCCCCCCTTTTTTCATTCATAGTTAATTCAAATCATTCAGAAATAATATTGAAGATATATCTGAGTCAATCCAACCCAGTTATGCATCAGAATTTAAACATGTTACTACTGTGCAATATTTTACTTCGGATGAATGAACCGTCTTTAGCTGAGTATGAAATAACCCTCGCCCATTGAAGGCTCTTTATTAGGCCATTCTATTAAGTAAACTTCAGTTTAAGTGCTCCTTAAACCCATATTAAAATGAATTTTGAACCAATAAGCAGAAGCAATGCTGTGCGGCTCCCGAATACCACTTCTAAGTTAAATCAATCAGTCTGTGCAGGGTATAGTTAGTAGGACTTCTCATTTTGAGAGCTAGCTAGGCCCAGCTCAGTTAAAATCAGGGACAACTTCCAACCCAACGTTGCTGTGGAAGGACCTGAGGGAGGTCCATGACCCATCCATATATATTTCATTAGAGTTCGAAAGGGTATTAAGCGATGCTCATACCGCTTTTCGGGCTTCAGTTTTAAGCAAGTGAATTTAATTGTGGCCCAAATTATTTATAGATGACCGATGCTACAGCTCCACCACTGTGGGCCCTTTAGCAAAAATACCTAATCAAATTATCCCAACCTTCAACGAAAAAATATTAAATAACTGAAAACAAATCACCGATAATATATATATATGGCATTTCCACCTACCAATAGGTCCATTGCATCAATGGTTTGAAGATTGAAATATCAAAAATGGCACATCAAAAATGGCCTTAATATTAAAACAAAAACTCCTCCACATGCAAATTGAAACTATCGCCTTGCCAATGCATAACTGGGCTAGACCACAAGGTTCTTTCCCTTCCCATCCCAGGTCCCAACTGCCAATCTACTTGCATTTCAATTTTCACTACACGAAAGCCCTTCTTGGGATGGACAATGCCTCCTATATTACAGTAATTTAATTCCATGTATACAAAATTACCCATAGATGGATAAAAGCTCCAAAAATCCCATGTTCAGCGATCAGACGCATGGGCAGAAGAAGGAAACACTCTGCTTTCTGATCTACTCCTACTTAACATTCTCTTCAACGACTCACTCAATGTACAAGACGAGGAGGAAGAAGAGGAGCAAGAGGAATCTTTAGATGCTTGGATATCAAACCTCGAACCCATCGGGACTTCCACTACAATTTCCAGCTGGGAATTGCCATCCAATCCATGTGCCGTGGTCGAATCAAGCATTGCCCGTGATGGACTATGCCCCGGCTCTTGTGACTTGACCGCTGTTTCTTCCATCCCCACCACAACATTTCTACAAAGAGGGCATGTCGAATGCGACATCAGCCACATGTCGATACAATCTACATGGAAAGCATGCTGGCATTTCGGTAAGATCCGACCCTTGTCATTCTCCTCGAACAAGCTCAAGCACACCACGCACTCCAAATTATTCTTTCCACCATCCCATTTGTAAATGAAAGTGGGCAGAGAAGCAATCACCAAAGAATCCAAACCATCAGCCACATGCCCGTCGTCAAGCGGCTCGATGGTAAGCCACTGGAGCTGATGAGAAAGCATCGGGGGCAAATCGGGGAGAGACAGTCTCCTCCCACGAGACTGGGTGAAGAACCACCATTTGGCATAGACGTGAAGAAGCAACACAAAGGAAGTGATGACCAGAAGCGATGCAACGGCAACGACCATTATCTTGCCATTGAAGGGATATGCATCATGGTAATGTTCTTGAGGGATGGCAGGATAAGATGGAGTAGACATTTTGGTGCGGCTCGCTTGATCAAGAGAAGTAGCCAGTCGCACACTGCTAGCTGGCATATTCTCATGGCGGTAAAAAAAGAGAACGCCGCATCATATTTGTAGACAGGACGTAGCGGGCTGCAAAAGCATCTTTCACCGAAAATGAGTCACAGAAAACGGATGGAATTGCGGTAATTGCATTTTTAATTTGGTCTACGTTGCGTGTATGCTTAGCAACATTCTTCCTAATAATGTTAGTTTTCTCGGTTACGTCGTCCAGATTCGATTCACTATGCCATGGCAACATACATATAAAGGCCACTATCAAAAGAGATCAGGTTGTAATAATGAAAATTTCTTTTTACTGTTAAGAAATGCAGCTCAGATATCAATACAGCATGTGGGCATGTGGTTAGCTTAGATAGAAAAATTTTGTGAATGCTGCAGCTATGATTGTCCCAAATCAACTGGACCATTCCGGTCAACTTGTTGGACCGTTCGAACCCTAATTTGCGGACGTAGGTGCATCCGTGCAGGTGCCGAATCGATATAATTTCAGGGAAAAGGAGAGCAATGTGGTGGCCCAATATTTATTAAGGATGGGATGAAAATTGAAATGGGAGTATGCACGTGAACCTTAGGTGTATGATTTCGAGTGGTGGTCTCTTGTTTCGTGAAGTCCAATTGTCTATAAAGTGAAAGTCTCGTGAAGGCGACGGCAAGGGGGCCTACCACTTTAAATGCTCGGAGAGGGATCCCGAGAAAAAAGCATGTGTTTGACTCTTCGGTCTTTGAATTAGATTGAATTGAAATGAAATTGTTTTCTTTCTTTTCTCAGCCTATCCGCTCAAGTCTAGCCATCCACCATTCATTGCCAACAATCACAATGCCGAACTCCCACTTAAGTAGACGATGCACTAGTCCCACTTCCATAAACGGACAATCAAAATGCCATTTGAATATCCACCAGCTGATACCTCATAATTTTTGGTCCTTTCTAACTTGTCCTGTTTGTGTTTTCTTTTTCTTCCTAATCTTCTTTTTTTCTTTTTTCTTTTCTAAGTAGGGTCGGTTGGAGAAGACACATGCTGGCAATTGCATTTGACCTTGGTTATCTTGACTTGGCCCCACGATCACGTGTTTTAATAATGAAAAAGAAAATTTTCTGTCATGAAAACCCGGCTCGTATTACCTTGACTGGGTCCTACCACTTGGAATGTGATCGCTCATTAGTCCTCATTTTGGTGGGGCCCATAGTGGATTTCTCATAGAGGGAGGACACATTTTAGCGCTGTTTACAACAATTTGATTCCCCACCGCAATCGGTGTATTTTGACCACTTCATAAACCTTTGATAAATCACTGCATCAGCATTGAAGCTAGCAAAATGAAACTTAAGGTAGTTAGAAAGGTGTTCCTTGTATTCCTATGGTAGAACAAAGTTAGCAACAAAGCAAGCTTTAGAGCTGGCTAGAGGATGAAGTTCATGGTACCAATAGTCAATGATGGCATTAACAATTTTGGGCGGTGAAGGGCCTATAACACCCTCTTGTTGCGAATTGCTTGGCAAACGAGCAAAGTAATTCACTTGTATAATGCGGGCAAAGTGAGACAGGTGAGATGGTCTTATGTTGGATCGTTAGGCAGATCCAAGGTTAGATCGTGAGACAACTCCAAGGTAGGATCATCAGATGATTCCAAGTGCAGGATTGTGGATGCAAGTTACATCGTGGATACGAATCACATGGATCATGCAAATCACATCGGTAATGCTCATTGCTGATCAATAGGGATCAAGGCATCAATGCATCAAGGACCTTGCTAGTCAGATGCAACAAGGCGGTGCCAAGTGAGCTTAGTACAAGTGACGGATTAGAAAAATTTCTGATCATATGGGACAACTCAAGTGACAACTTTTCCATGTTTCCAAATGGCATGTGATGATTTGACAATGACTTAGCAGTGACATGGACATCTACAGCACATGTGATGCACATATGGAATACATGTGACAAGGACTTGAACCAAATCCTTGATGGTTAAAGATTTTCCTTGAGAAGGGGAAGACTTAGCCCACCTCTCCCATGGAGAGAGGGAAAGTGGAACGTGTCCTAGAAGGGCACATGGCACCTTTAGATGAAGGACATGTGTGGGACATGTATCTACATGAGTGAATTAGGAAAGTGTAGCTTGAGGGTAAGCTAATATATATCCTAGTTGGTTAGCTTTGTACATTATATAAACTCATAGGCATCACTTGTAAGGAACTAGAACCTAAATTGCAGGACAAGAGTCTTGTGGTGAAAAATTATAGGCAAGCATTATACGGTGTACTAGTGACATTGTTTAATTAATGATAAAGATGAAGAGCTTAGGGTTCCTATAAGTTACTCATTTTGCTTTGCTACCAGTTCATTCTTTATTTTTTTTTTCATATTCTTGCATTTACTACACTTCCTCTCCTAGGTTAGGTTGCTAAGGTATTGAATCTCTAGGTTGATCTCTTGGTTCAATACTATAGAGAGTTACGTAACATTGGCATGAGTGGAAAATAAGACAATTACAAGCTCACCTTCAATATTTGTCAAAACAAGCCTTTTAGAATTTTACAATAAGGGAAATTTTAGGGAGTTGTGCTTCGAGCCCGGGGGTATAATCAACCCAACCAAAAAAATGGGATTTGATGTGTTGGAGAAATGAAAAAATTGGATGAACAAAATCATATTCAACCCTACCTACTTTGGGTTGGGTTGGCTGAAGGCCTGAGAGGTTCATAACCCAATTCATCTGACCCTTGGGCAACCCAATCTGATGTGTTTTAAAATCTATAAACTATCTAAATTCTAAACAAACTTTTGGCCTTTGCATGCCCACCTCAAATGCACTTCCTATTTTTTTCTGATTTTAATGTTTTTTATGTTATAGTTAATATAAAATATTTATTTAAAATAAATTTAAAATAAAAAATTATTACAATCAAAATTATCGACTTGACTTGGGGTTTGATCAACTAGGATTCAACCCAAATCAGAAAAGTTAGGTTAGGATTAGCTTTTAAAAATTAAGTTCGGAGTTGGATTGAAATTTTTGTAAACAGAGTTAGGCTTGAGTCAACAACAACGCAAGGCAACCCAATCTTCGTTTGGCCGCACTGTAAGATATAAGTACCTTTGCAAAAGCGTTGTTGTAAAAGCACATTCAGAAAAAGCACTAATTTATAACCTCCACCTAAACATGGAAAATGAGCTTTTATGGTGAAAAAAACACAGCGGCAAAGGAACGCGCAGCCAAACTGAACCCCCTGCAAAAGCATATTTACACCTCCAAAAGCACTTTTAAGCCCTCCTGCAACGTGCAGCCAAATGAAGCCTTACACCCCTAACCCAAGGTAATGTTACGTTACTCAAATACCATGTCCAAAAAGCCTCCTCTATTCCTCGAATGAGTCACCTAACCAATTCCATATCAGGACGAACTTTCAGCTTTCTATTTTGCTTTCTTGAATTTGTACAAAAGATGCATGTTTCATCCAACAATCTTTTCTTGGTTGCTAGGGATATTTAAGAAATGAAAACTAATCATTTCAATAAATGAAATATTGCTCTCGCAATGAGAGAGTAAGCTATCCCTTGAATTACGAAAATAATGAGGGAAGTATCTCATCTCTACATATACACCATCTTGCCAATGAATAAATATTCAAGTTGATATGTAACACTTACGGCCTTCATTTCTTGAGGATTGAGTGACCTCGTTATGCAAGAGCAACTTACAGGCAAAAATCAGTCCATGAGTTTGTACGTCTTCTCTTGGACTCCAGTAACCCCCATCTGTATTTCAATGATTGTATGAAGTGGTACCTGTTTCACCACATCATTTTCAATGAAAACAATTTTTTATTCTTTGAAACATGAGATGAATGCTAGATCCACAGACGCACCGAAAAGGCCATTCATCAGCAAGGAAACAGCAAACATTCCCTGTGCCAAATAGCAGCTTGAGCACAGCTCAAGTCGGCTAGTTGTTTAAAGGTAAAGCTTTTTACCCATTTTTCATGTCAAGTTTCTTAAGATAAGAGACAAACCAAGCAGAAATGCCTCATCTTTAGCTGTAGCACTTTTGCAGGGTTAAAACCAATAAAGACTTGAAGATTATGAATTTTAGCTATGGCTCTTTTGCAGGGTCAAAACCCATAAAGACTTGAACATTATGAATTTTATGGTTACTTTGGTTGGCCCTTTGGTTAGCATGTGCCTTTAGAGTCTTTTGCATGATCTGATTGTAAGCCAACCAAACTCATGCAATATATAGTGGTCATTTCTTAATTACCGCAATATGGGGGATTTCCTTCAAAGGCTTGTCTGCGAAATATGCATACAATGCCCTCAACACCGCCTGCATGAGATGAAGCATAAAACTGTTAGAAACCCTTTTCTTGTACTCACAATAAAAGATCAACATTATAATTTCAAAGTAGATAACCTGGTGAGAGATCACTACAACAGGTGCACGTTGCCGCTCCAGCTCAATGATTACAGGCTCTAGCCTGCATAACAAGTAGATAAAGTGGATTTTGAAAAACAGAAAAGGAAGATCAAAAGAAAAATGGGATTGATTTGCCATAAAATAAAAAAAAAAAAGAAGTCATACAAATATCATAGTATCATACCTCTGAATAACATCAAGATATGATTCCCCGCGGGGATAACGATACCTCAGCTTATCCTTCTTACGCGATCTGCATTTAAACAGGAAGGTATTTTTTTCAAGCCAACAACAAAAGGCAGCACAAAGACTCATGAATATAAGTGCATGGATTATTGTTGTAAAAACATTTTTTTCACATGAATCCTTACTGATTGAGCTTTCCATCATCAACAGAAACCGAAGTCCCACATCAAGGTAAACAGAAGTAGAAAGCTACCTTTTTAATACAAAATGAGAAGCATTCTTCTGAGCAATTGAGTTTTATATTTTACAGTAAAGGAGGATCTCATTAAGCATGGCTCTCTGAAGAAATATGGATGGAAGACAAGAAATTAAAAGAAGCACAGACAATTAAAAATGTTTATACCCAAATTCTTTATATAGTCAGCATATTGTGCAAGACTTGGTAATGATATGGTTGCCAGTAGGGATCATACATTAGTTCCAAATACATATGTGGTGGATTTTGTACTTTTCAAATGTAATGGTATGGTAAAAAGGTTTAATTTGGTAAACCATTGATATATTAGTTGCTCATTCCGGGTGCCCCGATAAGCAAAACTAATAGTCAACAGAGTTGATTCAGGCAGAAGAAAATTTGGATCTGAAAGCACATTAAAAATGGTTATTCAAGTCAGTCCCCTGATTTTTGAGTAACTTAGAATAAAAAAATAATAATAAATAACTGATGAAAACCTTCTCATATCCATGATCCTAATAGTATCCTCGCCTGGGCAAATCACTGCTCAGTCAATCAGAAAGAACTTTTTGAGTACCTCCTCGTATCCATCACCCTATTAGTATCATTGGCTGGGGAAATCGCTGCTCATCAATCAAAAAGATATTACATGTCACAGAAATTTGTAGAACTTGAATATCCATCGCTTAATATGCTATTATCATGAGATTGGTAATGGCGTCACCCTCTTTTTTCTCTGTAATTTTAATGGCTATATTAAGTTACAACCAACTACTATATAACAGAGAAAAGAAAACAAGATTTGAAGAAATAACACATAAGAAAAAGATAATTCTTCATGCACAAAAAGCAAAATAAAAAATCTTGTCAAAGCCAAAGTCTCATCCTAAAACATTAAAAAAAAATTAGGGTATGAAAGTCATGCAATGTCTAAACAAGAACCTAGCAGCATGCCAGGACATACTCATATTCCTCAAGCATGTTTTTCTTTATCTCTTCGTATGTCATTCCATCGCATACTCCAGCATTTATTTCATCAAGCGCACGCCATTGAATCTACAAAGTATCAACAATCCATCAATCTCTTAATTCAATAGATTAAAAGCATGCATATAAATAATTGAGGAAAAATTAGCTGTGACCATGAACCCTTGGGCTCTTCCAGACTTGTTACCAAAAGAAATTTTTAACAGCATCCAAGAGCATTGAAGACAAAATAATCTTAGATCTAACTGCTCCTTTCAGCACAGATTTTTTTATATGTGTATAATAAAAAGAAAAAGAAGAAGAAAAAGAAAAAAAATACTTGTGTCGAGCTACTACTCTAGAGCAACTCAGCAACCAACTTAGAGGCAAATCAACTGTTCAACCATTCTTGTTGTCGCACTCTCAGACAAGTCATACCAACAGCAATATTATTGCCACCATTAGAATTACAACATTTACATTGCCAAGCAGAAGAAAGTTGATCAATGCAATTTAAGATGCATTAGGTTAGGAAGAAATCAAGAGGAGGAAAAGATTTCCTTCCCTTTCCTCTTCAATTATTCGACGTGACATTTACCAACTTTTTTCCTACATCCAACAATGCTACCTTCTGTACATGATTATTCATATTTTCCATCATCAATCTTATTTTTCCGGCAAAAAGCCAATCTCATTTTATGGCTGGCATCACCTCCAGTACTCCCAACCCAATCCGAACAACCCTGTAAAAGTAAATTCATCAAACTATGAATTTGATCAAAGTAGTCAAAAACTTTCCATCTTTTACTGCAGTAATCACCACAAGCTATTTCACACTATAATCTGGCAATCCTAAGCATAAAAAAATTTCAACTAAACTCATTTTCCAAGGAATTACTAAATTCCAAAGGAATTATCATCACGAAAATCCTGAATTATCTCCTGACCTAACTCTTTGTGGCTTAATCAGAAGCTTCTATGCAATTTCAAGTAGTGATTTCCATAAGGCGCAAACTTGGAATATCCAGAGAGGCACAATCAAAATGCCCATAAAATATAAAATAACAATAAATGAAAATTGCACTTAAAATAACAAAAATGTATTCAGATTTAATTTCTAAGAGGATTAACCATTTTCTTAACAAATGCATGTGGAATGATGAGTAACATGCCAAACCTTAGGAAACCCTACTATTGGGCTTGCAGTTAGGATTGTTCTCTGCAACGTGCTTGTCCATATCTGAACCACAACAAGAGCAAAATAGAGTAGTAAGATGGAGGTCAAGTTGCAGATCTATGACTAGCTTTTGAACATATTTGGAACATAATTCAACTAATGTCTACATTCCAATAAAAATCAATGGACTCCAAACAGAAACAGAGAAAAGAACCAGACATGCATATCAAAGCTAGTTATCAGTTTACGCAGCACCAAGAACTACAGATCGCTCTGACAAGGTAAAACTTTGATTAAAGAGACCTAGAGACGGCTGGGTCTGCATTAGAATACACTGACACTTGCATCTTAGAAGGGATTGGCAATGGCAACTTTGTTTCTTCTTCATGATGGCCACAAATGACCTCTAAAAATTTATGGGTGCTGAAACTGTCAGAAGAGTGCCACAAATCAGATCTGAAATCATACATGAGCTATTCAAAGAAGCCAAAGCAGCCCTGGTGTGCAACTGCTATATGTGGCTTGTAGAGGAACTTCAAGTACAGAAAAGGTTGTTGATTGTGGTTTGCATATAAAGACAGTGTATGCAGTGATGCATGTCGGGGCATTGGCGGCTAACAGGGACAAGCAGGACAAATGTTGGCAGATTGTGTACAGATGGTGGATCTGGAGTTTATGATGGGGAAATTTAATGTCAGGCGTTTAGCTCTGATTGAGATAAAAGTTTTTGCTTTGATACCAAGCTGAAGGATGCTCCGATACCAAACTGGTGTAGAACAGGAATGCTCTGATGTAGAATAGGATGGAAATGACTTTTGAAGAAAAACGGCAGACCCTCTTAATGGAGAACAAGAGAAGAAAGTAGGAAAAGAAGAAGTGAAGAACAAAGGATTTAGGACAAAAAGGAAGAGATGTCATTAGAATATAAAGTGATGAATAAAGACAAAATAAACAAGACATTTTAATTAAACAAGCACAAGGTTGTTATTGGAGAGAGAAATGTCACATGAGAGGAAAAGGGAAGGATTTTAAACACCTTAGCTTTTACATGGTGTATCCACAAACACCCTAACAGATTTTCAATCAAAGTTTAAAAACCCTAATACATGCTACCCTATTATAAAATCTCGTATATAAAATAAAATCATAGTTTTACATGATTATAATTAAAAACAATCACCTAAACCATCCATCAAGTTGATCTTTATTTTTAAACCTTGACACCTACATCAAACCTTAAATAAACTAATTAAATATCCAAAATCTCAAATATGCATAAAACAAACTAAACCTTAATGACTACTCAACTTCCAAATAAACATTTACTGTGTCTTGCATTAACCTTAGCAGCCAAATACCGCGGCTTCTAAATCATGAATTAAGGATTTCAGCAATAGGAAAGATGAAAAATGAAAAGAAAAATGAAGTAATTAATTGCCTTGTGTATTACAAAAACTGAAGCACTCCAATTGTTTGCATAAGTGCCAAGCAATCATTACCAAAACCTCCATAGTCAAACTCTCACGTGCATAAAGAGATTATTTTGTGAGACAAATGATTTGACTGGCTACCCAACTAAAAAGGGTGTATCCAATGAATGAGGCCAAATAGTGAGGTAGGGAAAAATGTATGGGGTCTTAGACTCAATGCCATGAAAGGCATAAGCAACAAACCTTACCATCAAGCCAGGCTATGCCCTTCGACAAGCAAACCAGCTGTCTCCCAAAACTAAAATTTAGTTTAACTTTGGGAAACCTATATCAATTTTACTCATAAAATGCACAAGAATCCCTCATTGAATAACTATTTACTTTTATCTCTTCCATATAACCCTGATAAGTGATAATTAGTTAAGCAGTGACACTGCCTTTAGAACAAGAAAATAAATGTCGGAGAAGGCATCATGGGCTGAAGGAGTCCATGGGGCACAAGCCAGGGAGTGGACACATGAGAGAAACAGGGAGAGCTCCAAAATTTTTGAGCAAGAAAAAGTTTAGAGGCCTTAACACAGAGATCCATTCATAAATGCTTGTTATTTGTCGCCTGATACATTGCATCCATCTACTGATTGGAGAATCCATCAACCAATTATTGAGGCAGGTGGTTCAAAGAGTGTTCACAATCTAGTGACTTTAAAGATCCATTAATGGATTTTGGAAAATCCATCGACCAAGTTATTGCCTTAAGACCCCAGGGAGGATCAGTGCCAAGACATTTTATATCCATTGACATTTGTATGAAATCTATCAGTAGATTAGTCACCAATTGTCTCCAGAGAATGAAAGAGTGCAAAAATTGTCTTTTACCAGTCGACAGATTTAGCAGATTAATGTAATTCAACAGCTTGTGTTGCAAAAGTTGCCCTTGGCTGAATTTGAATTTTCAAGTATTTTGTACCATATACATACCTGTATATCAATGTATTTTAAATACCTTTATCTAAGCTCATCATTCATGAGTCAATTATAGATCAGGTCCTGACTTCTGCAACCAGATCAAAAGGTTTCAGCTCTAATGTGAGTTGCTAAGCTTAGACCAATTTGATATTAAAGCATAGTTGTTGCTTTGGAAGCTTTCTAGTTGTGAAACAGGTAGATCAGGTGGATTCTCACCAGATCTTGACTGCGGCAAGCTCAAGCAACAAGACTACCTCAAATCTACAACAAAATTGCTGGAGAACAGAGTTCTAAAGAGGACTGCCTGGAATTGAAGTGCTCAAGAAGTTTTTTGAAAAGATCTGCAAAACCACTAGGTAACTCTTACTGAACTCAGCATAACTGCTTTGGATTCTATTGTTTGGAAATGCTTTGATCTCAATCTGAATATCAAAGAGAATTCAGAGGATTTGGTGATAGATTCACATAAGTTTTAGTGAATTAAGTTGAATTTTTGGGAAACGGCTGCAAAATGTGTAATGGAGGGAATTAGTCACTTCAAGCAGCCAGTAGTGGAGAACAGGCAAGGATCTCAGGAGGTTTGGGCTGCCATCATTAAGATCAGGGAAGAGCAACATCCATTGAAGGTGTTAGCCGGTTTGATGGACAATGTTACAACGAATGACTCAATAGATTGCTAAAATGAATGAACAAAGGAATACACTTCAAAGGTCGTGAAGTACATGTGGCTAACAAGAATTAACAGAAATCAACTGCATTTTTATTTGATGTGCAAGTAGGCCAAAGAACATCTACAAGGCAATTACTTTCAGATGGACTTTCATCCTTTATAGATGAAAAGGATTGCTATAGTCTTGGTAGTTAATTGGCTAGCTACTTTGGAAGATGTAACTGGCAATTAGAGAAAATGAATTTGATATTTCTGTTAATAGGAAAAGAAGTGCTTCAATGATTGAAATCAGGGTCAGCTCAACCTGCATCATTGCAGAGCTTAGCAAAATCCATGTTTGCCTTATAGGTAATTAAGGATATATTAGTGGTGCCAAACAAAGATATTATCACTTTTATCGAAGCTAATATTATTTTTATCAGAATTTTATCAAAAAAATTAAATTTTTAATTTTTTTTAATAAAACTCCATGATGAATTAAGATAAATGTAAATGCACATTTAAGCCAAAAACATTATTTTAAATGCCAACATTTAACGACCAAGGGAAATACATAAGTGAAAAGCAAAAACCATATGTCAAGCATGTTGACTCAGCCAAATCCTATTCCGGAGGGAGCATGCTAAGAAATTGTCATGGATTTTATAACAGGGCTTCCAGTTTCAAAAGGAAAAACTGTGATCACAGTGGTGGCAAACAAATTCACAAAAATTAGTCATTTTAGTGCCTTGGGACATCCAAATACTGTGGAAAAAGTTGCAAGGGTATTCCTCCACAGTGTAGTTAGATTATATGGATTTCCAAAATCAAGCATCAGCAATTGGGATTCTGTATTCTTAAGTTTGTTTTGGAAGAAATAATTCAGAGCTAATGGGACTCGACTAAAATATACCACTACATACCTGTTCCAAACTGATGGACAGACTGAGGTGACAAATAAATGTTTAAAATTATTCACAATGTTATGCCATAGATAAACCAAAAAAGTGGGTTAAACGACTAGAATGGGCAGAATACTGGCACAAAATTCTCTATCATGAAGTGGCAAGCATGACTTCATTTCAGGCATTTTGTGGCTAAAAGCTTACTGGGAGAGGTGAAACAATCTATGGCAGACTGGCAGTGGAGACTAAGGAATTAAGGTAGAGAGAGAGAGAGAGAGAGAGAGAGAGGTGTTACTAATGAACAGAAAGCTTCACAAGAAGAAAAAGGGAAGTACAATTTGAGGTTGGGGATTGAGTTTATTTTTAGAGCTGCAACCATTCAAGAAATCTTCTTTGTTGAAGAAGAAAATGAATAAGTAAACTCCCAGATATTGTATCCCATTTCTGATTATAGAACCAAGAGGACTTAATACATGAAGTTAGCTACAGGATTCTGTTGCATCACTTCTAAGGAACGAAAGAAGTTTCCAAGGAAGATGCAACGTGTAGAGTATGAATACATCATCCAGATATATTCAGAGTTTCACCGTACAGACAAGGTGGATTTAAAGGAAGGGGGAGGAGAATTGATGCATATCTAAAAAGGCATCATGCGCTGAGGGAGGCCATGGGACAAAAGTCAGGGACTGGATGCATGAGAGAAATAAGGTGAGCTCAGGAACTTTTGAGAAAGAAATATTTGGAGGCCTTGACACTGAGTGATCTGTCCGTGGAAGGCTATTATTTGTTGCTTGATGCACTATATCCATTCACAGATTGGAGAACCCATCAACTAATTGTTGAGGTGGACAATGTAGAGAGAGTTCACGATCTAGGGGCATTTAAGACCTGTTGACAAATTTTGGGAAATCCATTGACCAATTTACCCCTTTCTCAACTCCAGGGAATTTCAGTGCCAAGAAGATTCATATCTGCTGACAGTTGGAGGGAATCTGTTGATGCATTAGTCACCAGTCGTCTTCAGAGAGTCAAGGGGTGCCGAATTTGTCTTTTATCCGTTAACAGATTTAGGAGATTAAGGAAAATTAGTCATCAGATGCTATTCAATGGCTCATAGCACGAAAATCATCATTAGTCAAATTTGAATTTCAATGGATTTTGTGCCCTACAAATTCCTATATTGCAATGTATTTTGCACTTCTGAGTGCGAATGATAGTTCACAAGTTCTCCCTTAGCTCTCCATAGCTATAATGGTAGAATTAGCTTTCGTTTGTAGATTGAGGAGGGATCCATCCCTGTTCATCATTCCAAGGTGGTTTCTCATTGGAAACTTCATACAGATTGAGAGACTGCTTGCAGAATCTGAACCTGTTCATCCCTATGATCATTGCTGAGTCAAGAATAGATTTCTGACTCATGTAACTGGATCAAGGGGGTTTCAGTTCAGATCTGAGCTGCCAAGTTTGTACCACTATGGCCAGGCAGAGAGAGAAGAACAAATCAGGATTATTCAATTTCTAAAGCAACAGCCTATGTTTTTGTTACATTGAATGAACAACTTCACACCTTGCTGAATTTTTAAGTCTATCCACACTTTAAGCAATTTAATTAGTCAAAAAAATATAAGTATATAAAAGCATGTAAAATTGAAAAATAGTTGACAAATACAAGACAAATAGAATTCTAATTGAAAGCTTACAGAGGCTGTCCGCTCAGATTTCAGTCTTTTTTCCACAAAATTAGCAAGTTTCTTTGCATATAGCTCCCCAGCTTCACTATTCACCCAAGAAAAGAAAATGTTAACGAATATATGAGATATGTCATGTCTTTATCTGCAGACCTAACAACAGTTCCAAATACTTAAATAAGTAAACATCATTCAATAGAATTATTCATTTGCCAGTTGCACAATAGCAAAAAATTACAGTAACTTGGAAGGCCTCCATGCATTTTCTACAGTATGAGTGCGAGAACATGAAAGCATCCCCACAACAATCAATCAGAACCAAATTTGATTAGAATGCAAACAGCTCCATCATAGCAATGAA
>JAYJMB010009320.1:17502-37676 GCA_036873735.1 Pouteria campechiana
CTTGATTTGGATTTGAGGAAAGTCAATTAACTGATCTTGACTGACGATTCCATCCAACAAGATCTTTGTAGGCAATGAATTTGGATTTGAGAAAGTCAATTAACTGATCTCAACTGATGATTCCATCCAACAAGATCTCTGTAGGCAACAAACAAAAAGCAAATTGTCTAGAATGTGGCTTTCTGAGTTATGGTGATCCAGTTTACAAGTTATGGATAGTCGAGGATGTGACTTTTGGCTTATAGTGGTCCGGTTTACAAGCAGTGTATTGCGAGCATCACATGACTGATTGCCGAAAATCGAGGAAGTCAAGGACTGCCATCCTATGGTTGCCTGGTTCAGGAGTCATGCACATATTTTGTGGTGATTTATGAAGAGAGCTGACAAAATAGGCTGCTGCTGCTGCTGATGATGATGATGATGATTCAAAAACTTAACATATCAAGATCCCATCCACCATTCTGATAATTCATAAATCAACCAGAAATCGAAGCTCACTGTGTGACCATTTAAGGAAAACTGTACCCTCAAATCAATTTCACCAAGGCTTAGCATCAAGTCTTATTTTGTCACTGGCTCAGCCAGCCTGGCTTACTTGCATTGGCGCTGGGCATGAACGCTAAACAGGAACCTGCAAGGTGCATCTACAGTGCCGTGAACAGTAATTGCATGTCATCTTTCTATAAAATCTTTAAATAAAGAGAGATAATATTCTAATAATTATTTTAGTTACAGAATACCATAAAAGTCATCTTAATCTCTATATCGCCAAATGACATACTCATTAGCAACAACATCATAATCTTCTCATCTTTCTCTTTATTAATCTCATGTTCACAACATCATCTTCTCTTATAAAATCTCTATTAAAATTAATTGCCCACATATTCCTTAAAAGGGACTTCTATATCAAATAATTTTAAGGCAAGAATTTTAATAACATAAATATAATCTATCAATCTGCCATGCCCCGGCCCCAGGAATAGCATAAATAACTGTCATTTCCAAATCCAGAGGTGAAATCTCCCGAGATCTATCGCACAAAAGATGAAACATAATTATGAAAGCAACCACAACAATTCATTATTAAAAAAAATATTACCATATAAACCACATATACAATTTTTCAATATAAAACAGAAAATACAATATTTATTTTTAACATCACTTTCATAGTAGCATTTTGTTACACCTATCTCCATACCACGATTAGTGTCCTCCATGAGTAGCATTCTCTGTAAAATAATTTTGGGATGAGTTACAGTAACTCAGTAAGTAAAATAGATGCAACTAGCACATGTGATAAAAAAAATACTGATCACACCACAATACACATCATAAACTGTCTAGTTTGACCGACCACAGCACCAATATAGGGAAGTACATCTCATCCATTTATGTTGCTCATTCAAACCTCTTTATTTGACCATCATCTTGTCAAATTTATGCCTTCGACCATGTCCTGACTGGTTAGTAGATCTTATCATCATATCTATCTACTAAAACCTCATGATCTAATCATCATCAAACGCATTAACATCTCAGACCATATCCTGACTGGTTTAGTGGACCCCAACGTCACCTCTGTCCATTCAACCTCATGATCTAACCAATATTTGGATAATCTGACCTTTCTATTGGATCTAGAACGTCCAAAAACCTTCAGTTCAACAACCTAATCATTAATATCAGAGATTGTGGGATCCAGATATCATCACAACAAATTTGACCATTCATTCTTATATGATCTGGCCATCTTTTGAATAATCTGACATCTTCATTAGATCCAAAATGTTCAAAAACCTCAAGATTGACTACCCAATCATCCAAATCAAATATCATAGGGTCCATATATTAATAAATCAAGTATGACCATTCAATTTTACATGACCTAATCACCTTTTGGACAATCTGACCATTCCACTAGATCCAGAATGTCCAAGAAACTCAAAATTGACTACTTGATCATTTAAGATGGTCCAGATATAATGAAATCAATCTGGGTCGTTCGTTCATTGCCGAACCGGTGACCGGGCTTATTGAAGCCTGCTAATACTAGTCTAGGCCGGTTTGGCCTAGCCTGCCTGAATTTCCAAGCAACTCATGCTGTCAGCGACTTGCGTCCCAATATATATATATATATATATATATATATATATATATTTCTCAAACCTACAACATTGAAAATTTTCACCTAAAATTTGTAATGACATTGCTGATCATTTAGTGTATTTCATGTTCAAGACCTACAATGGCTGCTTCGATTGGCAAGAAGAGGGTGCAGCAGCAGAAGCTATTTGTTGGTGGACAGGCTTGAACGTGGGCAGCAACTTGTGAAACGCAACAGATGGCAGATGCACATACAAGGTTCTCCACAATCAGATTGCAGTGCTAGCAAGTTTATCAGACAGCAAGAGAGTGCTAGAAGATATATTAATCAACAACAAAGGGCTAAGGGGATGAGAAATAAGTGATGAAACACTGAATGGATCGTCCGCTTTGATACCAAATTGATGTAGGAGTAGGACCAATAGGAAAAAAAGAGAAGAAAGAGGAAAAATCTTCTCAAGGGAGTAAGAAGGAAAGAAAGGGGAGAAGTAGAAAAAAATTAGGAAAAATTAGGGTAAACAAAAACAATCAACTTCAATCATAAAGTGTTAACGACCCTAATACAAGCTACCCTATTTATAAACTAAAAAACAAAACCTTAAAAATTTGCATAACAAATAAAATACCAAAAATAACAATCCAACTCAAATACAATATTTTAAAATTCCTAGTCAAATAAATAAACCCTAATTTCTACAATTGCGCCTAAAAAAAGTATGAATTGGGCTCACACCACGATCTCCATCACCAAGTCAACCCCAAGATACACAGTTGAAAACTAAGATTTGGGTCATTGCATTCTCCCTATCTCATAAAAGTTTCATCCTCAAAACCTAAAAGTAAATTTTAAAATAAAAAGGAACTTATCTCTAGCATCAAACAATACATATTCAATTTAAAATAATGCATACCTATTACCTTCTTTTGCAAAAGTCTTGCTCAAATCTGGGTTCAGTGCATGACTCATTCCGAAGCTCCTCTTCTCTATTGTTGCCACACCACTAGCCTGTTCTCCCATCTGTCCAACTAAGTCTGGCGATGCTGATGCTTACCACCTCCTCTCACCATTAGGTAATCTTTAATGACATGACCGATCCCATTGCCTTGATAGTAAACAAACTCCATCACATTGTCTCTTGCCTGATGCCCCTCCTAACCATACTTGAAGCACATTTCAGGCTAGAAGTTGCATAGACCAACATGGAGTCTTCTGCAGTTTCTACACTTCTTGGAAGCCTGTCTAAGGTGACTGCTCTCTACTTGTCGATCTTCTACGCTTCTCCCAAAACGGTTTTTCTATTTCTTTCTCTGCTACATAGCTCTACTAATAGCTTTGCCATATGTTTGGCATCCAGCAAACATTAACTTAGATTTGATGTTGTCTGCTAATCCTTAAATTTTCTTTTTCTAGCCTCTTCACTCAAGGAAACCTGTAGGGTAAATCAAATCAATGCCGAAAATTTGGCCTCAAACTCAAGTACAGACATTGATCCTTGCTTCAAATTTTCAAAATCCCAGGCTTTCGCCACTCAAATAGTTGACGGAAAAAATTTCTTGGAGAAAGATTCTCTGAGCATAGCCCAAGATACCACTACATTCTAGCTCTCAAAAACTCTCTTTGGTTGCCTGCTAGTGATGAGCATCATCTATTAGCTTATCTACTGCAAGTAAAAACCTTTGGTTTATCTGAGGTGTTTAGATGTCTAATTAATCTTCTAGGACTACATGATATTTGGTTTTTCATTAGCAAATAATAATAGTTATTGCCTTAAAAGTATTTCTAAGTTATTTCTGTAGATTTATTGTTAATTAACACCCTTTTAAGATTTACTTGAAATCTACCTGATTTGAAAATTCCTCCCAAAATGTGTGATTTTAAGGATATGATGGACATTGATGATTGGAATTATAATTATATTAAGTATTCTAATAAAAAATCAGATTTTAAAAATTAAATTTTCACCAACTAGGATTTAAATAAAATTAAAAAAAAATTTACCATTGTATGCGATATTGATATGTTTTCATCATTTTTTATATGTTGATAGTTAAAATATTTTTTTATTTTAAATGTGTATTTATATTTTTCATAATTTATTCTAAATTTTCATTTTAAAACATTAATTTTTCCATTTTTATTTTTTTGTATTTTAGCAAAATAGTTCAGAGAAATCAGTGATAATTTCTCCAAATTTAGCAAAATTTTCTTTTGCTAAAGTTAGCAAGATTTCCCCTTTCAACAAAACTGCAAACACTGGTATGGGCTAATTAGTACAAGATCTTGAGTATAGTTGAATGAGGATGTTGAGATGGATAAATGGCAAGATTATGAATGATAGATGTAGAATTGAATGTTTAAAACTAGAATTGGCGAAAATCAGAAACAAGATCAAGAAAAGTAGACACATGGGCTTGGCCCTCTGTGAGGAAAGAGATAATTGCATTGGTTAGAAGTCAGAACTTGTAATGGAATAATTTGTTTTGAGCTGATCACAGTAAGAGATTGAGGACAAGACTGTAATGAAGGTAGAAAAGACAAAGGTTATGTACCACAGTAAAGTGGATTGGTGGAACAAGATTCCAGTAGCTGAATGCAACTTAAATAAGCATCAAACAGAGAAATGTCCACCAAGCAGAGAGATGAGGCTGTCCTGGCTATGTAATTTGGAATAGTGATCGATCTACAACCATAGCAGATGGCAACTACAGGTTGCAAATCTGTGATTTAGAGTAGGCAAGAAACATGTTCCAAAAGGTTTTGAAAAAATGATGGTCAAAGGGAAAAGCAGTATGGGAATGATTTCTTGGTGTAGAAACTGCTGAAATGAAAAGTCGTTCTCAAAGTTTTTAGCCTGCTGCAAGTTGAATGGCTTAATCTTGGACAACTCAAACATGTGTCCAGTTAGAGCGAATCCTGCCCTACAAAGGAATTTGTGCACAGTCTTGAAATGAAACACCGATAATAATAAAAAATGGGTAATAAGAATAGACTAGCTTGCAGAAAAATGAAAGAAAATGCATGGAATACCAAGCACTGGAATCTTCTATTACATAAAAACTGTTTCGTTATTTCTTAAGGCAGGATTAGAAATAGTAAATGTTCATAGATGCTCAAGAAAAGACCAACCTCAAGCTACTATCACCACCTATTCTTCCCCTCAGATTATCGCGACTCTCTCCATGCCTGGTAAGCAATATTGGTCGGGGTGTGAGATGAGCATTCACCTACAGTGGCAAAAACAACAGTTTATATTCTATGATAAGCACTAGAATGCTCAACAAACAAAATTAGAATTATGGAAATGGCTCAGGATAATATTCATCTGAAAATGTTAGCATCTGTCCCACCAAGCACTCATATTTCCAAAGTTCACTGCGCCATTGCTTTTCAAGCCATAGAAGATTAGGGCTGGTGCTGATGGGTTCCACATGATTAAAAAGGAGAAACAAGCAGGATACAACTGTAAATAGATATTGTGAAGGGGAGGAATCAGAAGAATAGTTTGTACCAGAAAAAAGACAATTCTTCCTGGCAAATATCCACTGATATTGTTTACCTAAACACCAAAAAAAGAGGGAAAAAATAAGTTTCTTATTTGTACAGGACGTAGCTAAGTCAGCAGGAATGAATGATCTTCATATTGCAATAAATATGAAATTACTCTAAATCCAGAAAATCAAGTCAAGAAAATGAAGAAACTAAGCATATCAGACCAAATCACAAACAATCATTTGTGATTCTTGATCATTCAATATGAATTAGTAGAAAATTCACAAACAAACATTTGTGATTCTTGATCATTCTATATGAATTGGTAGAACATTCACAAACTAAGTATGCTAGACTCAAAAAAGTGACACATGAAAGTTAGTTCACCTATCTTTTATCCAGCCATGTAGTTTCTCCAAGTATGTTGCTTAAATGTTCTGCTTAAAAATATAGGAATTTTGTTTCCATGTATCGAAAAAAGCAATTTATGTAGACAACTCTGCTATGTCAAGAATTTGGATTTCCTGAATCCAGTAGGTTTCTCCATAGGCTTCTCCAGTTAACTATGAACTCACAAGAAATGGAAAGATGTTAACCAATACATTGAATTTTTCTTAGTCTGAACGATATGTAGCAATTTGAAGAAGAATATAACAGAATAAGAGCTTAATAAGGCTATTAATAAAACAGAGAAACATAAATGCTTGTATAATTGACAATAATCTTGTGACAGAGATAAAATTGTAGTCACAGGATGATAGCTGTATGACCGTACATTGAAATTAGAGCAAGACCAAATAGCACAAGCTTGACACATCAACCACTGACATGGCCCAGAATGGTGCTAAATTCAAAGCATGTAGAAACTGAAGTAAAAGAGATTAAAAGGAAAAAAAAGGTGCTGGAAGTCACAGAATGTGGAATAGGGCAATCTCTTAATTCAACCAAGTCTGAGAAACATACAAGAAAATACATTTTCATACTTCAGTATCTGCTACAAACCGGTTCAGATACAAGGAAAAGAAAGAAAACATGTCACCTTTAGAGCCACTATTATGCTAAAGTAGACATCTTAGTCAAAAGAAATTTTCAATCCTTCAGTATCTGCTACAAGCCAGTTCAGATACAAGAAGAAGAACGAAAACACATCACCTTTACAACCACTATTATGTTAAAGGAGACATCTTAATCAAAAGAAATCAAATGTCTTGGCCCAAGCATGATCATAAAAAATTCCTTGTGCATGATATTGAGACTAATGTCATGTGATTTCATCAGCTAGAAGATGAGGCAGTTTACACTCAAGGAAATCTTGAGAGGAGAAACTATTATTGGACAAACATTATGCTTTTCGTTTGCTTGTTTTCCGGTTTAAAAAATGACAACAATAGTATGCATATCCGTGAAATACAATTAAAGTTATGAAAATTGATGCACTGTACTTGTCAGCATTTTGAGGCAATAGATGAAAGTGGATGCATGCATCCTCAGCAAATCTATGAGCCAAAATAAGAAGGAAATATAAATGTTAGAAACTTAGAATTAAGTCCTAAGAAAGCAATTGTGAACCTAAAAATCCAGATTGAACATGCGAGAGTGAAATGAAGAATCCCCAAACAAAAGCTTAAGCAATATTAGATAAAGATGACCGATATTTACTTGTCGCAAGGCAACAAAGTAACTGCATAAACCATTAGTGGGAATTCCTGAATCTTATTTGAGCTTGGATAATATCAAGAAAGAACAAACTAATGTCAAAGAAATTTCCAAAGCAAAATACTCAAGGCAAAAAAATCTGTTAAACTTTCTCTGTACAATAATGACAAGAAAGTTGAACAGGAGACAGGCACACATAGGGTCAAACTCACTTGTATCTGCCCGCCTTTTCCACTAGCCATGTCAATCATTTTGATGTAAGATCCCTCCTGCACTGGCTCATAAACCTAAAGAAGAATGTATAATTTGATATATAGTTAAGCAATGTCCCAAAATTCATGGAAGCTAAGAATAATATGGGATAATTTTTTTGGATAACCTTTTCATAATTGGCAAGGCGTGCTTTGAAATCTCGTAGACCGGCTTTAAAATCAGGCCTGAAAAATAGCACTGAGTCACTGACTACCATGTTACCATTTTAGAGGAAGATAGAGCCAGCTAAACATGCATAAGTTAAACACTATAACTCACTCATCTGCATAGTCTGGACTCTGCTGAATTTTCAGACGAATATTTTTCTCAATAATTTGCTCATCAGTACAAACTGTTTCCAGAAAGATAATCTGTTGTTGACATATTGAATAATCAGGAGTCAGATCCTTCTAATGGGATGTTTTTGATGCATTTCCCAATTTGTTAGCAAAATCATGCACCATTGACCAATGAAACTAGACTGAAAGCAAGGAAACAGAAGGATCCCCATAGGCATAGACTCCAAAGAGAACAGATACCAATAGCATTGTATTCCCTAGGAGAAGCAGCTTGATAAGATCACAAAGTTCTTTTTCAAAGCTCTTCCCCCAGAGCCTTCAAGCTTTTCTTTCAACACCCAACAGGAGGATTTTAGCCAGAATTTTTCAAAAGGTTTCAGTGTTCTGAGAGAGAGAATGCATGTACACCAAAGGCTCTAGATTATTACAAGATCAGGAAATTGTGAAAGGCAGATTGTGGGATCACAGTCCTTGAAAAATCAAAGACCATTTTGTCCAGCAGCTCCTCCTCAACCAATGTTATTAAAACTGGAGTGGGGGTTAAACTGGTCTAACTATTCTAACTAGATTAACTGGTTCAATATTTTTTAACTAGATTAACTGGTTCAATATTTTTTAAAATAATATAATGCAAATTTAAAAATTGTGACCTTAGATCTCATTCTAAATGCATAGATCTTTCATTATTAGGCTACGACTAAGTTACTTAAACCCATATTTTATTTCACTAATAATATAAGAATTTAAAAACTCATAGCAATCCAGACTAGCCTGGACCAGTCAGCCAACTGGTTCAGGGTTGGACCAATCATACCATCCAGTTCTGACGACAATGTTCTTGACTTCATAATGATGGCTACAATATTCCTCTCCTGTGGGGAAAACTTGCTAGGACAAGTTCTGTGATCAAACTTCACAGTAGAACATGTAGTTGTCAACATCTCTTTAACCACCAATAGAATATGGGAAAAGGAAAACTATGTTGGCAACAAAAACTGAAAACTAACAAAAGCCTAAATCTATCAAAACCCTGTCCAATCATGTCAATCCATGAATATCCTATAAAATCACCAGCAGTAAGATTTAGAATTGTTTCAGACAATATAGGAAACCCAAGAGGTGATAAGATGACACACTAATCTGGATGAATTTCTGATTGTAAACTTCCATCCATAAATAATCTGCAGATTTATTGCAACCAAATAAACCACAGAAACATATACAAAGCAATAGCAACTGCAGTCAGTCACCTCAAGAGTCAAATCCAAAATTCAGACAATTATCTTTCTCATTGATAGACACTTCAACCTCTGAATCTTTAGTGCAATACCTTGCATTTTCCTTCAGCCATTTTCATAAGCATAGTCCGTCGGCTCCTGGTGCTATTGGTGGCATCAAATATACCTACCTATGATCCAATAAGATTGATTAAATGACCTCCAATGATAACCATGATATCCAATTTGGTAGCAAATTTACCTGACCACCTTCTTGCATCCATGATATCATGTCCTCCATTGCCAGGGCTGCTACCTAATGCAATGTAACACAAAATGAATATTTAATAAAATTTGTCCATATAAAAGAATATTTTACAGTGAAGAAATTGCTAAATATCATGGAACAATGAAGGATGAAAAATAACCAGCGTCATCTAATCCTTTTCCAACAACTGAAAAGTTGGCATCACAGGCTCACAGCACAAGTTCATTACCTATTTTTCTTGGTCTCATTCAACACAAGCAGTGAACAGATTATAGAAAATATCAAGAATTTACATGTGCAATCAGTGCAAATTTGGGTACTTAACTCACAACGGCCATCATTACGTCTTCATAAACAAAGAATGAACCTTAAGATGAGCAAGAAAATACAAAATAGTACAAGGGTAAACATTGGCTGATGCTGAACATGGGATCAATTTCTGCATTCTATTTTACCTTGAGTGATCAAAATATAAGCCAACTTCATAGATGGTTTAGATCAGACTTTTAATTTTATTTTCGTTTTGTTTAAATTTTTATACTTGTGTATAAAATAAGGGTGTGTTTGGTAATAAGGAAAAGAGTTTCCACCCTTGTTCACCACCTTTTTTATACCTCTTGATGGGATTTGACATCTTAACTAGCCAATAACCCTACCTTTTCTCATTATTACCACTATTTGCAATCATTATTTCACACCTTTTTATACAAGAAGTCTACTTATTTTATCTTTATTTACTTTATTTTTAATCATTAACCCCCTATTACATCACATCATTTCCTTCATTTTTCCATATTCATTTTTTCCCCACCTCTTTTATTCATGTCCCCTCAACTATAAAAAAAAAAAAAAAACACATACCATGGATTCTGGCCATCTGGCCTTCATCCCCGTGCAATTCAGCTCTTCTGTAGCAGTAAGGAACCACCACTAGATTCTGGCTCTGTGGCAGAATTGGCATCATGCTGCCAGAGGAAAGCAAATGTACGAGAGTCCCAAACACACCCTTAAGGTTTATTTTGCATATGAGTCTCTATAAATAAAGTAACACATATTAAGATTTTCACTAGGTCAATTCAGTTGTTTGACAATTGAATGCACATTTTCTCTTGCTCTTGCTCTCCAATTCTCTTCTTCTTTTCAAGTTCTTCCATTCTTCTATTATAATCCCTATTCTTCTCTAATTCTTCTCCTCCTTTTCCCTAATTTCTTTTCTTTTTCTTTAAGAGGATCCTTCCTCTTTATTTTCAATTCTTCCCTTTCTATTCTATATCAGTTTGGTATCATAGCTTTTTCTTCTATGTCATTGGCCTCTCTATGCAGTCAACTAAAAACCAAAGAAACAAAAGGACAGAAAAGAAACACAGCATGGCACCATGCTAACCTCATTGCGGGCTTCCATCCCTTCTGTGTTGTCAGCTCTGAAAAAATCAGCATTCTGCATCAAAAGTTGCCAGTTTTGGTTAACAAATCAATATAAAGTAACAGAGCTTCAATGCACATGCATCCAACATAAAAATAAGTGGATTAGGAAAATTCCCAAAAGAAAACATGCTCGGAATAAAGAGAATATATGTTACAAAACCAAATAAAATAAGCTAAAAAACCCTCCAGACATCCCAGCACGTTTTTACAGTGTGACATCAGCAAAACATCAACTAATTGTTAGTGTGAAATTCATTGTGTGTTCAGATTCTAGTTGCATTAGGCAGGCAATTGACATGAATGGTAATAAGGCCCCATTTGAATTCAATTTACTTTCAAAAGTCGCTATTATAAAAGTAACCTACAAATCCAAGTCAGCAATGCATTAAATTTTCCATTGTTTCAATTTCTGACTTTGAAGCTTCTAACTTTAAAGTCGAAAGTACACATATTTAGAGTGCAACATGAAAGATGGAGGAAGAGATGATAATATTGAAAGAGCCAAAATGGGCACTTGAGAAATGACTTAGCAGAAAAGTGATGATAGGGATCATGGGCCACTCTCAGGTAAACCAATAGGGAGGTGCTACCCATCCTTGGGTATGGGCTACCTATAAATGGGGGCCTTGAATTGTCGAGAACAGTTGGTAAGTTAATCACAAATGATTGTTGTTGGGGGATGGGGTGAAAAAAAAAGAAGAAGAACTGTTGGATTCAACAGGTGGAAACTCCCTATTGGTTTACATGAGAGTGGCCAATGATCACTATAAAGTGACTTGAAGGCAACTGTTGCAATAAAAATACCCTGGATAAAATTAATCATTTCAAAAAGCAACTCCTTTATGGTGCACAAACAATATGGTTTCTCTCTAGTACTCATTATAAATATGGTCATAAGTTTTACACAAGTATTTATGCAACGGTTATTTCCGGTTTCTCTCATCTTGCTATACATTTGTACCCCTAACACCACAATGTACTACCACATATCCATCTAAGGTCTTTGCTAATTTCTTAACAAAGAGATCCATAGTTCAATTGGACTTCTCTCAAGATGTCAAATGGATGTTACATGTAATGAGTGAAAGAACAAAAAAATCATTTTGCTAGGACCCATGAGTTGGATATTCACAATCTACTTCGATCAATTAATCTTCAATTCAAATGTAAGCACGAAGGATAAAATATAGTCAAGTGACCACACCACGTGGAACATAGGGATTAGGTTTAGCCACCATCACCATGGCATGCACATGGACCACTAAAATGTTCAATCTGCATGGTATTTTTTCAGTGATGGCATACAATGGGAAGATATATCATGTGTTAGATCTATGACATCTATGGCACTCAAGAAACAGTATCTATGAATACCTGATTTGCCCCATGCTTGAGACGGCGGTACTGTCATGAAGAAGTTGGCACAAGTAGTTAGAATCATTCTAGAGATATCAGAGCAGTCATACTGTCTGATGCAAAACTGAGAAGGAATGAATATAACAAGCTTTTCTACTTTCTTTTGTGAGAAATGCATGCTATAACCAGGATTCACCTTCCCAACATTGAAATGTTTGGTTTCATGGCCTAACCAACGGAGATATCTTGTAAGCTTAGCTGCAGTAAAAGTCTTGCCTCGAGCTGGCAACCCAACCTGTCATACCAGCAATTAGTGACAACTCAGTTTATTCCAATAAAAAATCTGATATTTTTGCACACATCCAAAATCTACACAGAATGTCAGGTACATGGAATATAACGTAGTTCTGAATGAAAACAAAAATTATGGCATAGAAATGGAAAGCATTTACTTTTCAAGTACCAGAACAATTGCCAAATGTCGATGTTCCTTTGGTCCAAGCATCTGATCAGCCACCGCTGCTGCTGCAACAGCTCCAGCAGCTGCTGGCATGGCCCTCTAACAATTAGCACAAGAGGGCATAACATGAGAACCACTAAGCAGAAATACAAGGAATATAAATGTGTGTAAGTCATAATCCATCATAACAAAAAATTATAGTGCACTTTTGTAATAAAAATAAAGAACCATAGACGCATGATGATCAGAACAGAGAAATAGCAGAATTTGTCTACAACCTGACAGAAAATTAGGTATGTTAGGATGTTCAAAAACCATGAGGGTACTAACGGCCTGTTCATTTAGATGGAATTGAGTGGAAATGGAATGGAATGGAAAATATCATGATGTTAGCCATAAAGTGAATAAAGTTAAAATAGATAAGTGTATAATGATTGAAAAGATAGGTAATGATAGAAAATTAGAGTTGTTAGAGAGAATATATGTCAAATCAATGCTTGGAAAACGTGCGTTCAATGGATTCCAATTCCGTCTAAATGAACAGGCCCTAAGTGTCAGTGCAATGGAGATACTTATCAAACGTTTCTTTCTTATTTACTTGTTATTTAGAGTGAGAAAATAATAAAAATAGACAATAACATGATTTTTATGGCACGGAATCTTGTGACAATTCAGCAACAATCAAATGAAGCCAGAGAACTTGATTAGTTGATGCACCCAAATAAGGCCAAATTTTGGACAATAGAGACCGCTTGCTAAAGAAAGGTCAAAATTAACTATTTTCATCTAATACATACGAAAGTGACAATCCAGGGTATGACAAACAGCAGAAAATGATGCTTTGAAAATTGTACCAACCTTCGATTCAGAATCTAGTCTAAGATCATTGGTGAAAGCACTTGCACTAGCTGATTTAACAAGCCTAGGAGAGCCAACACCTCTATCTACAAAGAGTCCACGGTGGCTCTCTTGCTTTTGAATAGGTGAAAATGTGCCCACTGATTTTGACTCAACCATGCCTGAAGCAGAATAAGCTTTGGAAGGATCTAGAATCATAACCTCCATATCCTGCATTAAGAACCAATTCACATTAATAAATGGATAATACCTCAGTTTCCCCAGCCAAAGTATGACCAAAGAAGAGAAAGAAGGATAATGTTCTGTTACAATTTGTCAGAAAGTCTGGGTGAAAAAAGGAAGTCCAACAAGTAGCAAAGTACAGCTCATGAGAAGAACAAACCATGGAAAGATCAGTTTCTTCTAATAATGCATTTCCGAAATTGCATGTTGATATCAACCAAGAATTCATGGTTTTGGGTGTGGCAGCAATCCATTTCACGAATCTAACAGTTCATGATCATTTGAATAAGCTCTTTTGAAAGTACAACGCACAAAAATGAACAACATAGGCTAGGTAGAAGGCTTATGTCAAACAGAGAACAAGTTAGAAAGTAATACATTAGTTACCGGTGAGAAATATTTAATGTAAAAACTCCTTTCCATTAGAATTGAATATTGGATTGATGCATGTCTCAAAATCCTTGGGTAGAAAAATCTGATAGGAAAGTAATTCCTAACAGTCAGAGGTTTAGTTGGAAGTTCATTTTTCAACAAAATGGTCTGTTATTTGCACATAGAAAATGAAGGCATATCAATACCATCTGATCTGAATGAAATCCTTGAACTAACAGGGCAGATGCATATTGTATTTGGAAATGTAACATCAGATGTGAGATCCCCGATATTCACGGATTGGGATAATGAGGATGTCTATTTGTGGTGTTTGCTTATTTATCACTCTTCAAGTAGTCTAAATAACTTCAAACTTCATCATTCCCTAACTTATTGCATTCAGATGACAATGTCTGTAACCTTAGAAAAGGCCAATTTTCACATCCTTAAAAGAAATATGAAATTAATCATAGAGTTTGTTGATTGACTAAAGAACATAGGTAGCTCACAGACAATCATGTCTTACTAATTAACTGTAAATGTTAATATTGTTCAAACTCTAAAAGATTAAGAAAGAAGAAAGTCTATACGATTTGTTATTCAATTATTATTTTACTTTTTTGGAACATATGATCAAGTTCTGACTTTAGGACACTGGAACCTTGAGAACCTACAGCCTTTGGGTTGATCTGCAGCTGTACAATACAATGTCTTCAACATAGCACCACTTGACCGAAGATATAAGAAATGTGCGAAAATTGAGCAGTTAAATGCACACAAAACCACTATTCGGAGTTCTGCAAAGAGCATGCAAAAATAAGATTCCAACTTCTGAGTAAAAGGTTACCAGGAAAAACCTTTCTCATCACAGCCCAGTCTACAGAAACAATACCAGCCTTATTTGATCCATCAGAATTAGATATGGCTCCGCCATGAGTGAATGATCTTGGATTCTCTGTCAGATTTGCGGCATAAACATGGCCTGAGTTTGTAGAAGCTGGTGCAGGAACAACATAGTGTTCTAAATCAAGCTCCAGGCTAGCAGCTGAACCATTCTGTGTAACAAAATGGAGAGAAATAAAGCACACATAAATGCAGTTACAACAAAGCATAACATGAACACATAATCCATTGCTCAAGCAATAAATGCACCAAGTAATTAAGGTCCAGGTCCAGATTTCATTAGTAAACTATAATAAATCCAAATCGATGAACCATGAACCCCATAAAGTCACATGAGACATTGAGTGAGACTTCTGGAGGATGTTCAGTTCATTGTGCCCAACTATCTGTGCAAGTACCCAAATTGTTGCATTTAGCCAAAGAAAGTCCAATAAAACAGTAGTAAAAGAACCCCAATTGCAGATCAGAACTGGGAATGCATTGAGAAAAGCACACTGAAATTCATTTATGGACAAAGAGACCCATCTTTAGGATGTCTAGGGGAAAATCAGCCATTTGACTTTGGCACTAGATGGCTACCAAAACCAATATTTGGCCCATCGGCCACCACTTCACTGCCAAGTACTGTTTTACACTTCAATAAGATTAAAATATTGCCAACTGCATACCTCACATGAAATCCACATCATCCTTCATATAATAATGTGCAAATCCATCAAGCATTGCAGTATCCCAAATTATCTCAAAACTCAAAAGCAAAAGGTTATTGATGGAAAGATGAAAACTTTGTGGTTATTGTGACAAAGCTATCATTTTGGTAACCATCCATTAAACAAAGTCAAAAGAAAAAAGATTTTTGTACAGCTCCAAAAACATATTGGTTTTTAAGAATCATTGAAGGAGAAGTTGTGTAGGATTGGGGGGTGAGGGGAGGAGGGGGCAGGGGAGGGGGCGCATGCAGTCATATTTAAGAAAAAAATCTTTAAAATTATCACCATAACAACCCAAGGATGAAATCTGGGGAATACTTATTGAAGCTTATACAAAACAATTCCAAATGTCATCATCAATAACTGAATTAATTCATTGCACCAACACTTCAATGATTGTTCAACTTCCCCTTATAGTATCCACCAATCAAGTATTCTGTGAGGTCCATGTTTACTTGATCCTTAGATAAGGCTTGCCTAAAAATGTGATTTTGTTTTCTCTCTCTTTCTAAGTAGTAATATGATTAATCTCCAATCCAACAGAAATCATTCCCAAAATTTTTCCTAAGCTATGATAAATGAAATATGGTATATATCTTCATTAACATATTTCTTCATTCCTTCACATTGTTCTACCTTGTAAATTAGAGCCTTAATTTTGCTTGATCATGGATAGCCCATTCAGTAAGCATGCTGACTTTCCTATAGCTACATAGGCACCAATGACTGCTTTCAGGTTTTTAGAGCCCAAGAAAACCATCTTCATCCACAGCAAATTCTTCGTAATTTACAAATTACAACTATCTTCTTGCTGCATTCCCTTTTTGGTTGTCTTCAAATTCTTTCTTATTCTTGTTCATTCTCTTGTTTTCATATTTTGAAGGCTCACAATGCATCAAAAAGCCCTTTCTATATCTCCCCAACTTATCTGATATGGCTTCTCTTTCATTCTCTTGTTTTCATATTTCAAAGGCTCACAGTGCATCAAAAAGCCCTTTGTACATCACGCCGACTTATCGGATATGGCTGAAGCAATGCCAATCATGCTCTTAGGTTGCAACCACCTTTGGGGGTGCAAAAGTAGACTCTCCAGAACTGGCACAAGCTCTAAATCCTAGTTCACATACTTATTACAAATAGCTCACTCACAATTTGATCTATGGACAATGAGAGCCAACCACCACAAGGTCCCAAACTTTTTACTTGTTTGCTTTCTTCCAGAAAAAAATGGGAAACAAATAGGATCACCTGTCCACCCTCAAAATTGGCAAAAGCTTTAAAGCCTAGTTCACATATTTTTTACAAATAACCCACCCACAATTTGATCTATGGGTAATAAAAGCCAACCATAAGGTCCCTAGCTTTTTTCTTATTTCCCTTCTTCCAGACAAAAATGAGAAACAAATAGGATCACGTAGACCACAGACAAAAAAAATGCATCACCAGCCATTCAACATACCAGTAGCATGCCACTCTTAAATATTCTTTAACTTAAAACCAGAGTTCACTCTAAGCCATGTATCAACATTTCGAATGAAGTAAACATTATAACATTCTCACATGCACGAGAAACTGAATTCTCAAGTTTCATCATTACACGTACCTCATAACCTGTCTCAGGAGCTGCATTAATACTGACGTCCGGAATTCCACGCACGGTTGAAGGTTGAAGATTCTCCTGGTATGCTCGCCAACTAGCAGCCAGATCAAAAGGAGAGACTCTATCTGCTTTAATGAATACACGATACTCAAGAACCTCCTCACTGCTAATCTTGAACAATGCAGTCCTGGCATCTCCCTGTAAGGTTCCTCCTATAAGCTGACGATTGGGACCTTCCTCTACTATGCAAGGCATGCTACTGTGTTTGGGCTTCAAAAGAAACTTGAAATCCAAAGTTTCTGAAATTTGAGAAGTATAACATGATTAATGAAGCCAAGTTAAATAGCAGTATTAAGAAATCAGATTGCATGAATAGGAAATTTGTTCAGGGTGGTGATCAGATTTTTATTGATGAGTTAATGATTCCATGTCAAGAACGATGATCACCAACAACCACATCTATCATTACACAGAGGAAAAAATATTTTTCCACTGTTTCCTTGAGATACATTACCAAATAAATGCTCATGAAAACAGACAATATCTTGTAGATAGTTTGAACCAGCTAGCAGTTGTACAAAACCAGTTTCATCACCAGATTTCCAAAACATGGACAATCCCACTGGCACAGCAGTTGGCCTTCTTGTGTTATATGATCAGTATTATTCATTTCAGCTGTTCTTTTACAGTAAACCATCAGATAGCTAGTACAGTGAATAGAGCCATTCCCCTATGGTGGACCATATGCCCAATGATTAATAGCATGGTCACAGACCAAGAGTTTAATTTGAGGGCAGCAGACAGTAGATTTAAGTATGCTGCACAGAGATTACATTTCCCAAAGGAGGTTTGCTCAAATACATTAATGTTATCAGTTGCAACTCAAGGCACATACTGCATAGCTACCAATAAATAGGAAGGTGGTTCCTATAAAGCAGAAAGCAATTTAGGTCTTTACTAGATTTAACAACTATTAATACGGCTTCACAAGACACCCAAAGTCCCACAAACACAAACTTTTAGAAAACCTGGTTTCCTGGTTCTTTAGTGCTTTGTGAGTGGGCTTCCATAAATATCAAAATTTCTAGACAAAAAAGTCTATTTATATGTTTAAAATTGCAAAATCATTAACCAACTATAGCTCCATTGGACCTTTTTACCTTGCCCTTGTGCATTTAGCTTATAGGATAGGACTTGATTTGGAATTGAAATCCCACGAATTGCGTGAGAACTCTGATTTGTGTTTGTATCATGGAAATCTCCAGGAAACTTTTGCATTGTCACTAATAACAGGAACGACTATGAATGTAATGCCTACTTATTTAAGTTTAATCATTGCCAATGCATCTTTTCCCATTAAAATATATCTCTGGGTGGATTTTTGAATTTTTTATTGACACACCTAAGAGCTGGAACTACAAAATAAATAATTTAGAGGGATCTTAATTCCCATGAGAACCTGACCCAGTTCTTCCTTCCAGAAACAAATAAGAATCCAAAAGTAAATATGAGATTCAAATTCCCACATAACCCATTAATCCAATGAGTCTTAATAGATAAATATATTAAAGTGAATTTGAACCCATTTAAATTTCGGCTTTGCTTTGACATGGATGGTCAGGACAACATATGTAATCAACTGAACAAACCATTCAATTCAAATTTTAAGTGTGTACAAGAGGGTGTACACACACAAAGACCAAAATTTTAAGAGTTTTTTTAATTATCCACTGATCAAATTGCATACATGCACTTCAATCCAGACCCCCTTCATCACTGCAAAATTAGATGCGTGAAGCATATTCAAAAAGTTGCACTAAGCAAAAAGTCCCAACCGTCCAAAGTCTAAAAGAAATCACTTAAGAGCCCTAACTGGGTAAGGAGGAGCTCAATCATACTCAAACGCCAAATTCGATAGGTAAAACCAGAAACTAACAATCATAGAACCACTATGATCCAGAACATAGTTGTTAAAGGCGCGCCTAGGCTCAAGGCTCACTCAGGCTCACATCTTGCGCCTTGATGTGTACTTGGTGCGCCCGATTAAACATTCCTAAAAATATATTAAAAGAAAAACTTTCAATATTCAATTAGGATTCTAACTTCTCCGATTTTCCCTTTCTTTCTTGGTTTAACCAAAGTTAGTACTCTCGATAGGATTATATTTAATATTTGAGTAATCTTATTATTTTATTCTTATAAATTGCATATATGATTAAATTTATTTGATTTTATATAATATGTGTCTTGCTTCACTTAGGCACTCGCCTTGCCAATGCGCCTTGTGCCTAGGCTTCGAGAGCCCTTTACGCCTGCCTTGTTGTGCCTTACGCCTTAAACAACTACGATCCAGAAGCCAACGATACGGCTATGCATTTCCTTCCAAAGCAGTCAAGATTCGAAGGTTAAACAAACCGCAGTCAACTCGCACCAAATTCCAGCAACGGTAACCCTATAAAAGTCAAAAAAGGAAAGAGGCAGTAGTACCATGATTAGGTGGAACGACAAAGCTTAATTCCCACATTGACGTCGACTCGCGCTCCATGGAAAGCTAAAATTAGTAAAAGGAAAAACAGGAATTCAATTCAACAGACTCCAATCCATTCCAATTGAGATTACGAGAAAAAGAGTCAAAAAAGCGGAAGAGGAGTTGGTGTGGGAAGGAAGGATACAGCTTTGGAGGAATCCCAGGAGCCCACGAGTGGGACGGAGCCATAGACGTGAGGGATAAGCTCTCCTTTGACCTTGTAGTTCTCCATCTTCAAGGAGACGTAGAGCTGACCGCCTGCATGGTCTAAGTTCTCTTCTCTGTCCTCGCCGCCCTGTAAACTGTCCGGATTCTTCGAAGCTGATGTTCCCATTCTCTCTCTTTTTTCTCCCTCTGCGCGCAGTTATAGAATAGAGAGAGAGAGAGAGAAGGTAGAAGATTTATAGAAGAGAATGGCAGATGGGTGAGGGACTTCGTTGGGACGGAATA